>PVIC010048001.1:0-13679 GCA_004025085.1 Thryonomys swinderianus | reverse complement strand
AAAAAAAAAAAAAAAAAAAAATCAGTCCACCCTGAAATTAGTAGTAAACATGTTTAACTCAATAAGATATAAAAGACTTGGAGGTATTAATATTAGCATATTAACTGGTAATAATACTAAAACTATTCCTGAAACAAAGACTAGTTATCCTTAAAATACTATAGTTTTTTTTTTTTTGAGACAGGGTCTCGCTTTGTAGTTCAGGCTGGCTCTGAGCTCACTATGTAGTCCAGGCAAGCCTCGAACTCAGCAATCCTCCTGTCTCTGCCTCCCGAGTGCTGGGATTACAGGCATGAGCCACCATGCCTGGCACTGTGGTATGTGGTATTGATTGCTGGTGGGCGAGAGTCTCCACGTCCAGCATTGTATGTGGTTACTGGGGCTCAAACTCAGGACCTTGTGCTTGAGAGGCAGGTGCCAGAACCACTGAGCTAACCCTCCGGCTTCTATAGATAGCATTTTATATGTTTTGTTTTAGAGTTATAAATGTTTTTACAATATATTTAATATAATGTAATATTTACAAATTTGAGACATCTGAATGAGGTTGGTAACATCACTATAATTTTTAATTTACCTGAGGGAAGAGGAATCACCTTAAACTTTAAAATATAATGAAATCTAGTAGACATATATGTATTTAATGATTATTTTTCAGTAGTAAGCAAAAATAACATGACTATGGTTTAAACTTGCATTTTAACTAAGACAGTATCTGTCCTAGGTATAATGTTAAGCAGTGCTTAGCTGTAACTACCAGTTTCTCAATTGTAATGTAGAGGAGCAGTACCAAGTCTCACTTGTATCTTTCCCCTAGAACACAGCAGTTCTCAAAAGTTGTCCTGAGCCGGGCGTGGTGGCTCACTCCTGTAATCCCAGCACTCGGGAGGCAGAGGCAGGAGGATTGCTGAGTTCCAGGCTTGCCTGGGCTACATAGTGAGCTCAGGGCCAGCCTGAACTACAAAGTGACACCCTGTCTCAAAAAACAAAAAAAAAAAAACAAAAAAAACAAACAAAAAGTTGCCCTGAACAAAGCCACTGACAACAACAGTTCCAGCAGGTACTGAACGGGCCACAGGCCCAAGAATGGAGCCTTCCAGGACCTGCAAGTGAGGCTTCCCAACCAGCTCCAAAGCCATAAAAGGCATACCATACTCTCTCATACCCCAACCATCGTAAAAAAAAATAAGAGGTTGAATTTTTCCCCAAAAATCATTGAAAAACTAATCAATGAGGTTCTCCCATCGCTAGGAGATGGAACTCCTGTCATGTTACAGTAGTCACTGTTTGAGTTTAAAGGGTTAAGTAACTAGCTTCAAAATAATCCATGTTCACTGATTTGACAACTACCAAATCTGTACATGACTGTGAGCTTGAGATTCATCATTTTTAATGTGAATTTTAATTATTATCACATTTCTATGTGATAATATTCAAGAATTAATAAAGCATTTCCTTTTTTCCCCCTCTCCCTTCCTTACTCCTTCACATCATAAGATAGGGCACTGAGAATAGTTTCATTTTCTGAACTTATAAAGTGTTACACTTGAGACAAGTGAAGTAGTAAGAGTTCTTTTTAAATACAATTTTTTCTTTTCAAGAGTAACAAAATAGTATCTTAGCATTTTAGATATTAATAGTTAAGAAAATAAATTTAGACATGGAAATTGATATATTTGGTATTCCACACCAGAAAAATTAAAACTTGTAAAATTCTTGATTAAATCAGACAATGAGGAGAAGAATATCATCAAAGATTTAAAGCTCAGGCTGTTAATGAAATTGAAAGCATTTACCCTTTTAGTCTTGAATACACTGTTTCAATTTTCACTATGTCTTGTTTTTGAAAAGAGAATAGAAATCTAAAATTTCCAGATGACATCTAGTCTCCCTATCACTGGAATTTAATTATGTTTAAAGTATATAGTTTGTGTAAAATGACAACTAGCATCCAATAGAATTGTTCATAAATTTCCATCAAAGTAGTCAGTAAGGTAATTATCTATGAAAAAAGCTGTTTCATTCATGAGGCAACAAATCATCTTGGAAAAAGGGAGGCTGTTCTTGTTCTGAAGCACAATCTCCATCTTATTAGCTAGGTGATCTCTAGAAAAGTGCTTAAACTCTGAGAGATAAGTACTTCATGTGAAACAGATACAGAAAAGGCATGGTCTCTCACACCTGTTAAACCTAGCACTGAGGTTAAGGTATCAGGATCACTGAAGTTCAAGGGCAGCCTGGGCTACATAGTTCAAGGCCAACCTGGCTTATGTAATAACCCTATCTCAAAAAACTATGTAAACAAAACAAAAACAAATGGAGCATTATGTATACCTAAAACATACCAATAAATGTTTTGCTATTTAAAAATCCTCATTGATAAGGTAATGAAAACAACAACAAACAAATAGAACCGGCAAATTCTGGAATGTTTAATGCCTTCATCACAGAGGTTGGAGGAAGCACGAGGACTGTCTTGAAATGTGTATCATACCATATTCTGCTACATTTATATATACATATATGAGTATATATTGAACATTTCCTCAGATCAGTCCAAAAAGGCATTATTAACCACATTAGGAGCACCAGGGAAATCAAAAGTGCATTTGAGGTAGAGGGCATTATACAAAATTTAATTTTTAAGGACATAAAATTTAAATTTAAACGAAAGGTTTCTGGAAAATCAATCTTGCAGATTTTTCCTAGGAAATCTAAATCATCAAAATCATTAAAAAGTGTGCCGTACAGAAAATGAAAACTGACAAGAGATTTTGGAACTACGTTTATTCCCTGCATACATAGCTCTTTGAAATAAACTGCAAAAAGTTTTAAATCTGTAGGTAGTACCAAATAGTGCTAAATCCTTGACGTTATCTTGCAACACTAATTTGTCCGATAAAACCGAAGCCTAGTAGTTTTGTCCGTATCATGTGAAAAGCAAAAGAGAAGGAAAAGGCATTTTAAATTCACTGTAATTTATTCCCGATCACAAAGATTTAGGCAGAGTTGGGACATCTGGTTCTGTAGCTAAGACCTGGTGACTGAAGCAGCAGAAGTCAGTGATTTACCAGATATCATTTCATTCTATTAGGCAGCTCTTAATTCTAAAAACCAGAAGCTTGAAATCGCTTCCTACCGGTTCGTAACAAAGCACAGAGCAAGAGGGCGACGCTGAGAGTGTTTAAGGATAAGGCCTACATGCTAAAGCCAAGTCCTGGCGGCAGAAACTTTGAGAAATAATGAGAGAAGGAAGAAAAGGAGAAAAAGGGAGAGCGAGTAGGCAAAAACTTACCTTTCAGCGCCAGCAAGTGCTCTTGTTTGGGGGGATTCACCTCCATTTTGACGGGTGCTTCAGACCTACTGTCTACGGGGGCTGGGAAGGTTCAAGCTGGCCCGGAAGTTAACAGGACGAGGCTGGGCAAACGCGCCCCTAACTTCTTGCTGCTGGCGGTGTCTTAAACTCTCTGGCCCAACGGCTTCTTTTTACCAGTCTTCTCTTCCCACTTATAGACCTGTCTATGCCAAGGCCTACGCATCTCCAGTCACACATCAAGAATTGAAGATGTGATTCTTCAGGCCTCGCAGACGTCTACCGCGCTAGAGTGGAGAAAAGAAAAGAAAAAGAAAAAAAAACCAACCAGGAAGTGGCCTTCTGGGATATTTAATTTACACAAAAAAATTGTATTGCATGCAGGGATATGTAGTTTCCCAATCCCTACGGGGACTGGTATCTAATTGAAGAAGAGAAATCATTACAGAGGGAAGATTTCAGCCTAAACCCTTAAATTCTCTTTTAACTGTTTTGTCCCCCCTTGATATCTTTCTTCTACCAGTAGCAGGCTTCTCGTGACAAAGTGCCCAAACGCAAGATTGTGCAGCCAATCAGCCAATGTGGGGGGGCGGGGTGGAGAGATGGCGGAGCGGCGCTTGGTGTGCACGGCGCGCGTGCGCCTCTGGTTTGCACAGAGCCTTATGGGTAAGGTGCTCAGCCCCGCCTGGTTGCCGGTTCAGAGAGCTGTCTGCTGCGCTCCTCTTCCTAGGATGGCTACCCTGGTGGTAAATAAGCCTGGAGCGGGACTAGACAGTGGTCGACAGGGCAGCCGCGCAACGGCAGTGGTGAAGGTGAGGGACCTTACGGGCTCTGTTCTCCACCATCGTCCTCCTTTCGGTTTCATCTTGGAGACCTGGCTGCGTCGCTGAGGCCCAGGTTTCCATGGAGAGGATGCATGGTCTCTGGGCCCCTTCTAGGCCTTGCACGTTTTGCCTTCCCCTCCTTAGTCTTTAGCCGCTGGTTTGAAGTTGCCTGGTCGGCTCATGCCAGATGTTAGCATCGACAACGAGAACATTTGTGAAAAGGACCTTGTAGGCCTGAAGGAGTGACTAGGAACAGTCTTTCCCACAAGTCTTCAGCTTTTAGTTAAGCTAAACAAGCATTAGTTTTTGTTGTTGAGTCAGGGTCTCACGACGTAATTCAGGCAGCCCCTGAACTAACTTTTTTTTTTTTTGAGACAGGATCTCACTTTGTAGTTAGGGCATGCTTTGAACTAACTGTGTAGCCCAGGCAAGCCTTGAACTCGTGGCAGCTCTGCCTTTGCCACCCGAGTGCATAGGATTACAGGAGTGTATTTAAATTGAGTTACTGTGATCACCGGGGACTGCTTAATTGTTTTGGTTTGTCAGCACCCAATTTATATGGAAGGAAGCTTAGATTAACATAGTAATGACAAAAACTAACTTCATTGGCTCTAAAGTCTGCATTTTGCTCTATTGGGTGACTTTTGTAGTCATATGTGTATTATTGCCTTCTTAGTAGTACAGTTTCAAAACTTAAGTCTCATAACTGCAACATATCAGGTTATTAACGCTAGGATGTATAAATTGTATTTTAAGTTTGAGAATCTACCACATGTAAATATTCCAAAATGCGGTTACTAAAAAATTCGTTTGAAATACATAGTACTTACTATGATTTTCATTACAATATACAAAGATTTGAAAAGAAACATAGTGGTTCATAAAGTAAACTTCAAGGTCACTTGTAATCCAAGAGATTGGTAATTTTCGTTCATGCCTACATATTAGGAAAATTAAGGATTTAGTGAAGGTTACTGATGCACTCTGTTGAGATCAGTATGTTTTTTGAAATGATGGTACCCAAGATTGAACTCAGGACCTTGTGCTTGAGAGGCAGGTGCAGCACCATTGAGCTAAATGTCTGGCTCACTTTTTTTTTTTTTTTGCTTTTGAGACAGGGTCTCGCTTTGTAGTTCAGGCTGGCCCTGAGCTCACTATGGTGCCCAGGCAAGCCGCCGCGAACTCAGCAATCCTCCTATCTCTGCCTCCTGAGTGCTGGGATCTGGCTCACTTTTTTAAGTTTGTGGAAATGATGTCAGTACGCAAGCATGATTCAGGACCAGTGAGCCAAGTAATCTCTGAAATTCTTTCAACATCATAAATTATAGGTACTTAGGATTTTTCATCTAATGTTGGTTTTATATGACTATAAATGAGCTATTTATACCTGACTTGTTATCAATCAATATTGATTGTGTGTGTATATGTGTGTATATATGTATATCTATATTTATATCTATCTATCCCTATCTATCTATCTATCTATCTATCTATCTATCTATCTATCTATCTATCTATCTATCTATCTATCTATCTATCTATGAGACAGAGTCTCTTTTTGTAGTTCAGGCTGGTCCTAAGCTCACTAAGTAGCCCAGGCAAACCTCGAACCCAGCAATCCAACTGCCTCTGCCTCCTGAGTGCTGGGATTATAGGCATGAGCCACCAGGCCCGGTATTGGGATGTGTGGTATTGATTGCTGGTGGGCATGAATCACCATGCCCAGTATTGTTGTATGTGTTTACTGGGATCAAATTTAGGACCTTGTGTTTGCTTCGCAGGCGCCAGAACCACTGAGCTAAATCTGGCCCTGACTTTTGTATATTAATGAACTTATTTTGAAGGTATTGATGTAGTTGAGTCCTCCTTATTAGGCATATTGTATAGTTGAAATTTCATTTTTTGAATTTTGGTTTTGCTGAACAGAAAATATCTATAGATTGCTTGTGAATTAGAAGTTTTACTCCGTAATTGGAATAGTCATCCATGCTATTATATTTTTGCTATCTTACTTGCCTTATCTCAAAAGTATATCAAAGCCTGATAGTGCTTTGTTAATGCATTGGATTTAATATAGCAGAGGTATAGTTTGTACATTTTTATCTTTAAATGTAAAATGTTCCTGAACTATGTAGTAAGAATACTTTTTGAGAAAGTGATATTTATTGGAAGTTAAAATTTGAAGTTTTTAATCCTAGTATTGTGTAAAGTGGCCTCTTATTAAATGAGTAAGCTGATAATGACAGGGCTTTTGATTATTAGGGAAAACACAAAAATCTGATACTGTGAGCAAATTAACATTTGAAAATATCACAAAAAAGGTTTTTCTCCTTGAGAGCCTTTTAAATGTGGCCTTATTGAAGATTTCTTGATTGTGAGACGTACAATTTTTTTGCTATCTAGGATTTAATTTCTTATGCTGTTAGCTATAATTTGTATTCATAGATTATCAGGAGAGAATTTCTTGATCTGTTAGTAACCATTCTGTTACTCATGAGTTATTTTTAGATTTTTGGTGTACTAATTACAATTTTATTATGGCTTTGTGTGCGTGTGTGGTGGAGGTGTGTGTGGTGGAGGTGGTACTCGTAGTTTAAGTTGGAGCCTATTGCATGGCACTGAGCTACATCACCAGCCTTTAGTTTTTTTTTTTAATTTTGAGAAAGAGAATCATTTAATTGTATAATATGGAACTGGACTTTCTATTCTTCTGCGTTAGCCTCTTAAGTAGCTTGGATTACAGGTATGCACCACCACACTTGGCTAATAGTTTTTGTTTTGTTTTTGGTTTTGCTTCTTTGTTTAGAGGGAGGATCTTGCTATATAGTTTTGAGCTGGCCTTGAACTCACAATATAGCTGAGGCTGGTGTAAAACTTTTGGCACTTTTACTACCTTTGCCTAACAGGTCCTGAAATTACAGTGTGTACCACCAGGCCTGGCTGGGTTGCTAGTATTTTTCGAAAAAAAAAAAAAAGTCTGTGGTGGCAACATGAGTAAGTTATCTTGGGTCTGATGGGGTCAAAGTTATAAGGTGTGAATAAGTAAAATTTTAATTTAGTTCTTTTCAGTTTATTGTCATAAATATCATAATGAGAGCATTAATAAAATGTTGCATTTATTTTATGGCATCAAGCTATTTTGAATATCTTATGCATTTCATTGAATTTGATAAAGTAAAACTTTTTCTTCCTTTTTAAAAGTAGGCAAAAATGTATCTACACTACATTGAAATATGTGTAAATGTTTGTAATGTAATTTATGAATAGCTTTCCTCCAGTTTCATGGGAAATTAATATTCCATTTTTATTGGTTTCCTATGTATCCTTCCAGAAAGATAGCATACTTATATTACAATGTCTAAAGTATTTTCTGTCTTCCCTCAGCTTTACACAAGAATGAGTATATTCTATGTATTATTTTTCTTGGATTTATTAATATGAAACCATTCTGTGTGTATATACAAAAACTTCTTAATAATATGCATAATTTTATAAAATATGATTATACTATAATTTATTTCCCAGTTTTGCATTATTATATATTTATTTTATTTCCAATATTTTGTTGATCCAAATGGCTCTGTAAGAAATAACATACAAAAAAGAAAGCACATGTATGTAGGTGGTGGGGGCTTGTGGGGTGGGTAGGGTTATGGGTAAAAATGAGAATTAACTCATGTCATATACTGGTAAAAATTCCCCAATGTTGAGTGTGATTGTGAGCTGTATATAAAATGTAACCATACAGAATTCAATTTAAAAAAATAACTTACAAGGCTGGGGATTTAGCTCAGTGGTTCTGGCGTCTGTTTCACAACTGCAAGGTCCTGAGTTTGATTCTTTGTAACCACACACCACAGTGATGAGTGTGGTAGCTCATGCCTGTAATCCCAGCATTTGGGAGGCAGAGGCAGGAGGATTGCTGTGAGTTAGAGTGTGGCCTGGGCTACATAGTGAGCTCAGGGCCAACCTGAACAACAAAGTGAGAGCCTGTCTAAAAAAGAAATAACATACAGACTTTTTCACATGTGTTTGATAGATTTGTAGGATAAATTTCTGCAACTCAAATTACTGAATTATTTAAACTTTTGATAAGTATTGCCAAGTTGCTTCCATAGAAACTGTAACTTCACAACAATTAGCAGTGTATGAGATTACTTTTGTATACTTTTATTAATACAAAGCCAAGTTAGAAATTAATAGGCAATCAGACAGAATTAGACCTTCAAGAGAGTACAGATGAGGACAAATCAAAACTGGCTGGAAGCACATTTGAAGGATGGAGGACTTTGAGATTAAAGTCACAGTGGCCGCACCCAGCATTGTGGTGTGTAGTAGTGATTGCTGGTGGGTGTGAGTCACCACACTAGGTGTTGTGATATGTGGTTACCAGGGATCGAACTGGGGACCTTGCAGTTGTGAAACACACTCGAACCACTGAGCTAAATCCCCAGCCCTGGCCCTCCTAAGTGATGAATGGATATTTAAGATTATATTGAAATTAATACTACCCTTTGGGGATTTCTCATAGAAATAGATCATTATCTCACTAAGGGTGGTCCATCCTCTCCAACCACTAAGACTAAAACTACCAAGACTAAGATACTAAAACTAAAGACAAGACTAAGACTATAGATACAGGACAAGCTTAATGATGCCATCTAATTCCCTTGTTATGTACACTTCTTCCCTGTTGGATCAGTATTAGCTAAGTGGTAATACTGTAATTGTATTTGTGTTGGTTCATTATAGTTTGACCTCCATTATACTCACTTCATGACTTTGCTCTAATACATCCTCGGAGAGATGACCTCAGTGGCGACCCATTTGGGACCCTTCTTTTCTCTTAGGACATATTCTTTGTTTTTTTTGTTTGTTTGTTTTATGTTTTTTTTTTTTTTGAGACAGGATCTCACTTTGTAGTTCAGGTTAGTCCTGAGCTCACTATGTAGCCTTGGCAAGCCTCAAACTCACAGTAATCCTCTGCTTATGCCTTCGAAGTGCTGGTATTATAGGCACGAGCCACCACATCCATTTGTAGTATGTGGTACTGATTGCTGATGGGCATGAGTCATCATGCCCGGTATTGTACGTGGTCACTGGAGATCTAACCAGGGACCTTGTGCTTGCTAGGCAGGCGCTAGAACAACTGAGCTAAATCTCCAGCCCTTGGGGGCTATTCTTATTTCTCATCTCTGTTCCCCAGGTTTTAATTTTGTATGCTTCTTTACTTTGTGCACCCTTGTGCCCCTCTTGAGTGCATCCTATGTCTCTCTCAATAAATTTTTCCCATGCATAATCTCCATTGTTTCTTGGAATTCATTCTTGAATTTCTGAAAATATGAACTTGACACTTCAGAATTATATCTCTGTATCAATATTATTAACTTGAAAATATCTTGATAGTTTTATTTTGCATTTCTCTGAAAAGGGTGTTCAACTTTCAGGTACCTGAAGAGTTGTTTATTTTTCTTTTTCTATAAACAAGGTTTTTAAAAATCATACTGAGAGTTAAGGCAATTATGAATTATCAGGTTATCATGAAAGATATTTCCATCTCAATTGCTAAGTGTAAATTACCTACAGAGTTAAACTTTAAAATTGTAAAGATCTAGTCTGATTTTCATCTTTTGTTCTGTTTTTTTTAACCTTGTTTTGAATGGTAGTGGACTTTTCAAATTTTTATTTATTTTTTTAATATAAGCACATAGATTCTTGGTATTTGGAATATCATGTTACATGCTCTTTGTTATAACAGGGAAAGTTGGATTGAAAAGCTAGCGATGTCATTAAAGGTTTTTTTTTGGGAGGGGTGGTACTGGGAATCCAACTCTGGCCTTTGTACTTCCAAGGTAGGTGGGATACCACTTGAGCTAAATCCCCGGCTAAAAGTTTTTTACCTTACTTGTAGACAGTTAAGAGTATGTGGAGGTCCAAAGTATAATACGGCTGTTTCTGTGATTGAACTGTAGGCCAAGAATTGAGAATTACTTAAGAATTCATTGATTCATTATGGGTGTTTCTTGTTTATTGTTTGTTTTTTTGCCAGGCAGGGCTATAGCTACTAAGCTAAATCTTTGCTCCCTCATTTTTCTTTTGAGAAAGGATCTCAATTTGTAGTTCAGGCTTACCCTGAACTAACTCTGTAGCCCAAACTGACCTCTTAACTTCTTGTGATCTTCTTGTTTCAGCCTCCTAAGTGCTGGGATTATAGGTATGCATCACTGTACTTGGCTGATTCATTAATGTTTAAAGAGAAAAGATCTAGTAAGAAATTGTTCTGCTATTTTTTTAGCATTAATATGGGTCAAGAAACAGCTTGTTGAATTCTTGGAACTATAAGCTATTTGACACATTTGGAATCTAGGGTCTGATGAGCAAACAGCATCTGATTAGGAAACAACAAGATATGGACCAAATTGTGGCTGATTTTGAATAGGACTTGATTTTTTTTTTTTTTTTTTGAGATGGAGTCTTGGTGTGTGTAGTTTAGGCTGACTTTGAACTCACTTTGACCCAGGCTGGCCCTCAGCTCATGGAAGTCCTGCTCTACTTAGTCTCCTGAGTGCTGGGATTACAGGCATATCCCACCAAGTCCAATCTGATTTTGAATAGGAAACACAGGAGTTTGAGGTACACCAAAATAGTTAATTGTATTTTTAAATTAATTGATTAAAGTTGTGAAACACTATAGATATATAGATGACAATTATGCTTAAAGAGCCCATGTTTCTATTTTAAATACTAGGTTCTGGAATGTGGAGTCTGTGAAGATGTCTTTTCTTTGCAAGGAGACAAAGTTCCTCGCCTTCTGCTTTGTGGCCACACAGTCTGTCATGACTGTCTCACTCGCTTACCACTTCATGGAAGAGCAATACGTTGCCCATTTGATCGACAAGTAACAGACCTAGGTAGGAAAATTATTGATGTAGATTTAAGATTGAAAATTATTCATGTAACACAAATGACATTTGCAATATTTTTTTTCTTTTCTCTTTTTTTTTGGTTGAGGTAGGGTCTTGCTGTATAGTTCAGGTTGGCCTTGAACTTGCTAGGTAGTTCAGGCTAGTCTTGCACTCATTATGTAGTTCAGGCTGGTTTTGAACCTGAGGTGACCCTCCTGCCTCAGTCTCCTGAATGCTAAGAGTATAAGTATGTGTTACCATGCCCGGCTTGAGGTAATTTTTTTACACAAAAAATACAAAGTTCCAGAGACTATTAAAAAGCAGCATAGTTTATATTATATCTTCTAACTGTGAATTAGCCTACTTTTAATTACTGATGTCTCATCTTTTGTGATGTTTATATTCAATAATTATATGTAAAGAGCCATAAGACCGAATTATACATAGCATCTTGTCAGATGCCATAAGCATCACAGATTAAATAATTTGATTGACACCATTAATCCAATAAGAATATTTTCTTTACAAATGAATGAGCCAGCAATGAAAATACAGATGAATCATTTTAATCTCAACAGCTTTTTATTTTTAAAATTATTCACTTAATTATTTTATAGTACTGTGTATTGAATCTTTGACACCGCACTATATCCTGAGCCTTTTTAAATTTTGAAACAAGGCTTTACTAAGTTGCTAAATGCCCAGGCTGGGCTCACATTTGTGATATTCTTACCTTCCACAGTGCTGGGATTTTAGACGTACATTACAATGACTGGCTCCAGCATGTTTCTATTTATTAGTGTATCTTGTGATAACTACATGTTTTTTTGTTAAAATTGGTTAAACTTCTTAGGGATTTTTTTTTTCAGTTGCATGCTTCTTAAAACTTTATATACCTTGAGATAAGTTATTACTTTGGCATATCAGACTTTGAAATAATAACTGATTATCATTGGAAAATTTATTTTATTAATTAATTTCATATCTCTAAGTGTACTCTTTTTAGATACAGAAATTTTCTGTAAAACATTCAGAGCTGCCATTTTTTTCTGGCCAGTAGCATGATGTAAGATTTATTTTAAAGTAGTTGTATTATATATCAATTGGAATAAATTTGAAGTAATTTATCCACTTAACAGAGTAAGCAAGAATAACCCTATTTTTAGCCTAGAAAGCTTTAAAATGTGAAGAAACATTTAAAAATGTTTTAAGATTTTAGTCATCTTTGAGGTAAATACTTTGTCTATTTACTAGATAACTAATATAGGATAGTGATAACATCATTAGAAATAACATTAGCTTACTGTATAGTGTTTAAGGTAAGGGAGATGTTTCTATTGTGACATTCTTTTATTTGACCTTTTTAAGACATACGTGTATGTTATTTTTTGATTTAAAAAAAACTGTACTTTCAGAAATGGTAACTTTTGCAAATGAAGGCTAGAACCTTTCTTCTACCGTTTTGAGAAGCACTATACCTTGTCTACATTAATACCACAGGGTAAGGTATTAACATCTTGAATGTTTAACTAAAATAGAAATTTATGACAGGAAATGGTTGGTTGTATCTTAGGTTGAAATCAAACATGAATACTATCATATCAACATTAGAAGAAATAGCTCTCCCTTGATTAGAACTGTGGCAGGTAGGTAGTTCTTTTAGTTTTTATTTTTTGACTGATTCCAGTTTGGAATATGTATTAGTTCCCTTTAATATAGTTGTATGTCATTTTTAAAAACCTATTTTAAACTGTACTACAGGAATGTTTATGTATATTATTGAAAACTTGGGAAAACAAAAGTAGAAAGAAGAAAAAAGATTATTTGTAATTCCTTCTTTTAAAAGAACATTATCATTAAAGGTCACAGTCAAATTTTTGTTCCAGTCCAAGAAAAATCTCAGTAGTTGCTAGTACTGATCAGCAATATTTCTGTTTCTCCTCTTATGTTCATATGGCAAATTTATATTCCTTGCCCTCTTATAGTTAGCACTGGCTGTGCAGTTTTTGTTTTAATCAGTGAAATGTGAGCAGACTTGATAAGTGAACTTCTAGGTAGATATTGTTAGCAGGAGTTCTACAGTAGCTCAGTGCGTAGATCCTTTTTCCTGCTAGTGGGTAGGAGGTTAGGTGCGTCCTTCACCATGGGCAATAGGGAACAGAGGCTTTCTTGGTTTCCCTAACTTTTAAGATGTTGCATGAACAAAAAGTAAATCTTTGTTGTTTTATGTTGGTCAAGATTGTTTTGTTAGTTAGTGAATTATTAATGGTATACTTAGCAGTACAGTATATAGATACTGCTTGGAGTTTATGTGTTTTGTTACATAATAATTGAATATTTGGGAAATTGTCAGTCACATTTTATTTATTTATTTTTCTTTGATACTGGGAATTGAAACCAGGGCCATGTGCTTGCAAGCGCTTTACCACTACTCTGACCAGAGTCATATTTTTAAATGTATAAATGAAATAAATAGAACTCTGTGGTTGCCTATGTGTTGTTATAGAATATGTGCGAAAAGAGGAAGTGAAGGTTTTGTGAGGGCAGCAAATCTGAGGGAGTAGTACTGAGTGGGTTGCAAGATGGTTCTTGGAAGGGAGGTGACAGAAGTCAGAGAGGAGGTTAAAGATGATGTTC
>PVIC010048000.1:0-13647 GCA_004025085.1 Thryonomys swinderianus | reverse complement strand
CTATTTGTGAAACTGTTTTATTATATTTCAAAAAAACATTTCAATTAGTATATGTGTCTAATTTTTGAAAGCACAATATGTAACAATATTCTAATGTATGGATTAGGAACTGTTGGACATTAAATAAAGCAATCAGGATTTCTCATCTTACACATGTAGTTAATTCATAAATAAATAAATTTTAAAAATGTTGATTAACATTATGAGACAAATGTAAAAAGTGCCTCTACAAGTAATCTAAAGCAACTAGATATAAAGAAGTTGTTTCCTTGGAAAATACACTCACAGGGAAATGTAAAATGAATATGTGTTAAGAGAATTTGCATGTCAGTGTACAGCAAAGCCTGGCCACTAAGAAAAAAAATTTAAATACAGTATTTGTGGGAAAATGCACAGTTACATACTATGTAAATAAGTGAAAGTTGAGAGGCAGCACAGAAAAAAGGGTAGAGAACTTTCATGGGCTTTTAAACAAATACATCCTTTAGGCATTCTGAATTAAAAGGGGATTAATGGAGCAACCCTCAGAACATCTTTTTGACATGCATCTTTGTCTGAGAATTTACTTAGTTTTGAGTAAAGAGAGATCAATAGTAAATTAAAGGGTTTGGGTACTGTGGGCCTGTTTAAGAAAATGAAGATGTAGTCATCACTGTAGTAACTTTGAAATTATATATGGAATTATCATATAGGAAAATATTAGGCAGAAAGTATAATAATTTGAAAACTGATGGAGAGAAGGATATTGAGAGAGAAGGTGACAGGGAAGAAGGGCAGCCATGGGTAGAAAATACATATTTTTCCATATCTTATATTTTATATTCCTATATATTTCTATATCTTATATCTCTGTGACATAGAGCAACTAGAGGCCATTAGATTATAGGCCATACTGTGTCTTCAGTTTTAATTTCTTTTTATTACTTGCTTGTGAAACATGACTGCTGCTTGTGGGGAGTTGGCACATGTACATAATTCATTTTTATTATTCTTTTATCCTTTTCCCTTCTCCCCTTTGTCTTTTTTTTTTTTTTTTTTTTTTTTTTTTTTTTGAGACAGGGTCTCACTTTGTAGTTCAGGCTAGCTCTGAGCTCACTATGTAGCTCAGGCAAGCCTCGAACTCAGCAATCCTCCTGCCTCTGCCTCCCGAGTGCTGGGATGACAGGCGTGAGTCACCACGCCCGGCTCCCCTTTGTCTTTTGATCCACTTTCCATTTGAAGGAAATCTACTTCTTACGCATCTTTTATCATGTTCTCTATTTTTATTTAGTGGTTTTCAGCTAGGAGGAACTATGAAGATATAACAGTTTATGTCTCATTTACTTCATTTAATATTATGGGTTCAAAGTATAGCCCATTTCCCAAAAATGATACAAGTTTATTATTCTTTAGCAAGGTAATACTGAATTGTATATAAATATCACATTTCTTAACCTATCCATCTGTTGGTAGGCTCCTTCAAAGATTGATTTGTTATGAATTGTGGTGTTATAACAGTAGGTATATATGTACCATTGAAATATGTTGTCTTTAATGCTTTGGGGAAGATATCTAGAAGAGAAATACTTTATCAATGGAATTTCTAGTTTTAGTTTTTTGGGAATTCTCCATAACGATTTCCATAGTGGGTGCGCTAGTTTGTATTCCCACTACCAATGTAGAAGATGTAGAAGAGACCCTTTTACCTTTCACCTTATTGGAATTCATTATATTTTGAGTTCTTTTTTTTGAAGCTTCCAGAAAACTCAAGACCTTGCCTTTGCCAGGCAGGCCCACCACCACTGAGACACAACTACCATCAATTTTACTCCTTTTTTTTTTTTTTTTTTTTTTTTTTTTTTTTTTTTTTTTTTTTTTTTTTTTTTTTTTGAGACAAAGTCTCGCTTTGTAGTTCAGGCTGGCCCTGAGCTCACTATGTGGCCCAGATAAACCTCAAACTCAGCAATTCTCCTGCTTCTACCTCCCAAGTGGTGAGATTACTGGTGTGAGCCACTATGTCTGGTCATTATTTGAATTCTTCAATATGGATATTTTTTTCTGGAATGAGATGGAATATCAATATTTTTAAATTGCCTCTGTCTAGATATGTTGCATATATTCATGATTTTACTAACCATGCATATGTCTTCTGAGAAATGTCATTTCAGTGTCCATCTTTTGAGCATATCTTCTCTTTGAGAGGTCTATTTTCTTAGTACTTTTATATATTTTAAATATTATTTTCATGCCTGTGGAATCATTGACATTTTCTCTGTATTTTAATTTGTCTCTTTGCTATGCTTTCTTTAACCTGATATAATCACATCTGTTGATTCTTAGAACCATTGTAACATGGGGTTTCTTCAAAAAGTATTTGTTAATGTTTGTTTCATTTTTTTTTTTTTCCAGACAAGGTCTTACTTTGTACTTCAGGCTGGCCCTGAGCTCACTCTGTAACCCCAGGAAAGCCTTGAATTTGGTTACCTGGGGTTGAACCAGGGACCTTGAGTTTGTAGGGCAGGTGCCGGAACCACTGAGCTAAATCTCTGGCCCTTTGCTTCCTTTTGTTTTAACATCAATTTTATGTTGATAGAATGAAATCATGTCACTTTTATATATCTAAATTTATGAAAACATGGTTTTGATGTATTTTTTCTCTTAGACACATTTTGGTCCCTGAAGCACATGGTACTTTACCTCTGAAACTTTGAAGAGAGAGGTTTATATTTCCAAATCATATTTATTCTTTCCCTCACTACTTTTCCCCTACCACATTCCCTTAGAATATTTCCTATTTCACAAAATCTATCATACATTCTAGAACTCATTTACATCTACAGGTTCTCATATCAAAGATATTTACAAATAAATAAGTAAATACCTCTGAGCTAAATCTCCAGCCCTTAACAACTGATCAATAACCTTAAATCTGTCAAATTCACTGAAAGGCCAGTATTTCCAGTATTTCCTATGACTCTGTAGAAACTTGGAGGGAGACATAAAGATGAGAAGAGACAGACAGAGAGACAGGGAGACAGATAGAGAAAATCAATGTTCAGCAAAACAAGTCCTGGTCTAAATTTGTTTTTCAAACAAAGGATAACTATATTGATACTTATTACAAATTTCATCCAATATATCTCCCAGAGGATCATCAGTTGGAGAGCTTGAGTGCCAGTTGTGAGACTCCTGGAAGTCACTGCACCATGAAAGTTCCAACTTCATAAAATGTATTTCCTAATTGATGGGCAGATAATTTGATGGCAACTGACAATTTAGTATGTGGAGCTTTACTGACTGGGGTGAACATGAGGGTATGATGTTGGGAACTACATTTTTCCCTGTATCCTCCTCCTCCCCCTCCTCCTCCTCCTCCTCCTCTTCTTCTTTTTCTCTTCTCCTCCTCCTCCTCTTCCTCTTCCTCTTCTTCCTCCTCCTCCTTCTTCTTTCTTCTTCATTTCCTGGCAGCCATTAGGAAAGCAACCTTGTTCCATGTGCTCCTCTTCCATGTTCCTCATCACCACAGGTCAGAAAATAAAAGGCTAAGAAGTAACTATTGACTCACCACTCTGAAATCATAAGCTAAAATAAGAGAGGTCCTTGCACATTTATTTTTCTCATATATCGTGTCAAAGTGACAGAGAATGAAATGCAACTGTTTTAAAGGACATTATCCAAAAAATTAGTTGGTATTTTTTTAAATTAAATAATACTGCTGGTGAAAATAGACTGTTTTTATGAAACACAAAAGAAGTAATAAGTGAATTCAAAATATAGATGACATCATGAGGGTGATTCAGTGGAAGCACAATAATCATATTTTTCTGACAAAGGGTATTAAAGAAAGATATGAAATGCATAAATAAATATCATAACTCCAAAATAATTATGGAAGACTGTAGGAGATTTAATGAGCTGTTAATTACTAGACCATAACATTTTAATTAAGGTTCTAATTTGAAAATATGGGTATTTCACAGAGGTCTTTAATTTTTCTTATTACAATTTTCATTAATTAACCTATAGGAATATTTAGATTCTTCTAACAAATGAACCCAATAATTTGAAGAAAAAATATCAACAGAATTATAGGTTAACAAAATATTGCTATCAAAATCATAAATATAGAAATCTACCACATTTGAAATATATTCTATTCCTCTACCCTTCAGAATAATATCTTGCATATAAAAATTATGTGCCTAATCAATATGAAAGTAATAGTTCAATTTTGTTTGCCATTCCTATATAAATCTCCCTTGATACTTATTACTTACTGCCATAAAGATTTTTTATGCTTTCTAATACACATTTTTATTATTTGTACAGCTCTGATGTAGCAAAATTATGGAATGATCTTTGCATGTTCACCAAATTCAGATCACATTTAATTCACTTACAATTCTATATTTTTGTGTCCACAAAGCCTATGTAAATTTGACATAATAATGAAATCATAATAAAGCTAAAGATTCACTATTCACAGCAAGTTAACTTCACATCAATGCTTTTCATGGTCAAGCACTGAGTGTGTAGTGAAGGTAAGAAAGTTGTAATGTGGGCATATTATAGGATAAAATGCTAATTCAAACCACAGGGCTTCTAATAACAATGAATTCTATCTCCAATAATAGTAAGAACAAATAAAGTCAAGACTACGTAATTTATTTTTTCTTCTCCTTGGGACTAGGTTTAGGACTATGAGAGACAAATTCTTACTATGTAGACATAGGCAATTTTTTTTTTTTTTTTTTTTTTTTTTTAGACAGTGTCTTGCTTTGTAGTTAAGGCTGGCCCTGAGCTCACTATGTAGCCCAGGCAAGCCTCGAATTCAGCAATTCTCCTGTCTCTGCCTCCGCAGTGCTGGGATTATAGGCGTGAGCCACCACACCCGGCACTGTGGTATGTGGTATTGATGGTTGATGGGTGTGAGTCACTGTGTCCAGCATTGTATGTGGTTACCGGGATCGAACTCAGGACCTTGCACTTGCGAGGCAGGTGCTGGAACCACTGAGCTAAATCTCCAGCCCAACATAGGCAATTTTAAAGTCAGTTTGCATTTGTATACCTACTTTAAAAAAGATAACTGAAATAGCTATTGCACGTTTAGCAAGTTAAAAGTAATATTGCTTTGGATCAAATATGTTCATTTTTTATTTATTTAAAATATTAGTCTTACTTTGAATTTAATGCTTGTTAATTGCTTATTATTTATATAAAACTCTTTATGGCCAGAATCATGTTCAGAACTACTGAAAAGCAAACTACAGAGAACCCACTGAGGTTAGATTTTACATTTCATTCTGGACACTTTATAATTTTTCCATATGTGGAGAACAGATTAAAACTGACTGTCCACTCATATTAAAGTGGATGATTGACTCAAATCACCAAAATATGCAACAGATTTTAATTTTTTTATTTAGTTTCCTCTTGAACAAATACTGTAAGGTAAATGGTAGTGACTTGAGGAAAAACACTGAATATTAAACAGCACAGGGATAGATACATTGACCTAAATATCTCTGTGTGTTTATAAATGCTTTCAAATATTAGAATAAAGTATGATATTTTGTATATATGCACAATTTTCCATCTTTCTCTAATTAAAATGACATGACAGAAACATGAAAACTATTTAAAAAAGCCAACAAGTTATAATCCATTTCTAGTACATCCATATGGCTTTCCTAGCAATTAAAGTAGTGGATAGATTAATGCCTCTATATTTTTAAAAATTATGAAACATTTAAAAATATTTGAAATGAATATGAACAGCCAAGTTTTTACTGACATTCCAGATTGGATTATAATATGATAATTTGAACTTTTAGAGAAATAGTTTATACAAACAACTTTTTCTGCCACATTCTGGAGTTGAACTTATTAGTAATCTAAGAGCATTGGATGTACTTTCTGTAAAATTATCCTTCTCTGAAATATACTACCCTCGAGGTGCGAAACTAAATTCCTGCCAGTTGGAATTTCATAGTGTTAACCTGTCTATACTACAACCCACTGTGGCATACACTGTGTTAATAAACAGTACCACTGATAAGCAAATCAGGAGCTTTGGCAATCCACATCAAATCTAATTAAGCGGCCAAATAATTGTAGGTCAATTACCGTGGTTCTCAGGTTAGTGTAACTGCTGAAGTTAACAAAAAGAGAGTTGCAGACTATAACATGAGCAGGTAGGAAGGAGTAGGAATGGAAAATGAAGGACAGAAAGAAAATTTTCCAGCATATTGCACTTTGAGAAAGACACTGTGACAATCTCTAGTTTACTATATAATTAAAGAGTTGGACCATTTCTAGCATAACTGATGCTAAAAATAAGTAAAACGATAGCTAAAAGCAAGATGTAGTAACATAAGAAATTAGAAAATAGGAGAGGCAAATCTGAAATTGACTTTGAAAGACCAATAAACCTCTAATAATTATTCCTTTGAAACATTCACTGATTCTCAGATCATGGGACTCTTTTCCTGTACATTCCCTCTACCCTAGAAGGCATAATTTTAAAATACCCTTTGACAGAAATCTTCATCAATTATTTCAATTAATACCAATTGAGAAACTTATTGATAAATGATGTTGAATTATATTCTAGAATATAAATAAAACAATAAAAATTAGAAATATTGCAGCTTGCCTTATGGAGTTTATGTATAATCAGGGCTGTTACTTAAAGGGGATTAATTGAAGGTAAAATGCAGCAATTTTTTGAAATCACTCCATCTTTCACAGATTCGATGAGCTTCAGACAGGGTGTCTTTTTTCCTATCCTCCGTGTCACAGTCATGCCATTGATTCTGCAAGCTTAGCTAGACTTAATTGCCTCTTTGAATCTGCTGATTCATAATGATCCCAAAGTTTTCTTTCCATCGTAAAAAAATTCTGTCTGCTTAACAATTAGGGTCAGAATTCAAGTACATGTTATACATTTATGATAAAACAATGTCTCAGCAAAGTGATTCTTAGAAATGAGGGGCTGTTGGCACTTCTGATGGCCATTTGCAGAGATCCTTCTGGAAGCATAGCTGCTGCTTCTGAAGGAAAATATACATACATACATATATACATGCATACATACATACATACGTACATAACATAAACAAGTACAATTGCAGAAATATGCTCCTTCTCCTTGTAGGTTTTGTAAATAAAATAACTCACACCCAGATGTCAACCGTGTCAGCTGCCCTTAAAAAATATCTAGAGACATCGAAAAAAACACTGTGCATCTTGGCAGATGTGGCTCAGTGCGCGGTAAAGGCACATGCCTTTATTAATTGGAGATCCTTGTGGAGATTTCTCAGAAAACTAAGACTAGAGGTCCCATTTGACCCTGCTATCCCCCTGCTAGGAATATACCCAAAAGAATTTCAAAACTCACATTGGAAAGACAGATGTACACCCTTGTTCATAGCACCTCAGTTCGTGATAGCTCAATCTTGGAAACAGCCCAAATGCCCATCAACTGGAGAGTGGATAAAGAAGATGTGGGTTTTTAAAAAATAAAATGGAGTATTACTCTGCCATAAAGAATGACAAGATCAATCCATTTAGGTGCAAATGGAGACACCTAGAGGATAAACTAATAAGTGAAATCAATAGATCACAGATAGGCAAATTTTGGATCTTCTCTTTGACATGAATACCTGTGGATGCAAATAAGCTCTAGAAAGTATGACAGCTTTTATAGAGTGGGAAATTTCCATAGGAAATTTGGTGTGGGAATGTAGTGAGGGGAAGGAATAAATATGATACAGAAAGAAAAATATATGTATTCCTTTTTTAGGTGAAGCACCTTAAATGTCTGTTAGGTCCATTTTTTCAAAGGTTTGATTTATTGCTGATATTTATTTGCTAATAGTTTTTTCTAGTCGTCTTGTCTTTATCTTGGACATGTAATAGTGGCTGCCCACATGGTCTGTGGTGGAATTGCTTCCTCAGGGCTGAAGGGTATGTATCACTGTCACCTATATTTCCATATGACATCTTCTTTCTGATTCTTTGGTCTTTGTGATTTCCTTATGAGGCTATGTTACTTCATTTAGCTTTCCAGTGTAAAAGAGGTCAGCCCTTTCAAGGTCAACCGAATAGCCACCTAAATTCCATTTTCAACGTTTGTTGACCTGTGCCATTCTACCATGGTGTTTGCCATGGAACCAAGTGAACATAAATTCTTTTGTGAGCCAAAATAAACCTTTATTTCTTTAATTTGCATGTCTTGTATTTTATCCCAGCAATTAAAAAATGACTCAGTTATTTCTCAAAAGAAAAAGTAGAAATCACCAGAAGTCATGGGAAAATTTTTCCCATATTTTTGGTCATTAGAGAAGTGCAAATAAAACAAATCATGATCTACTCTTACTTCAGAAAGCATGGTTATCATCAAGAACTCAAGAAACACAATTCTGACAAGGTAATGGAGGATGAGAAAACCTCTACAAATATCATGAATGTAAATTACTATAACAGTGATGGAGTTCAGATGGAAATTTCTTTAAAAAAATAAAGATAGAAATGAATTTGGAACATTTATTCCTCTTCCCAAAGAAATAAAAATATTAACCATGACTGTGTTCATCTGCGTAACAAACATTGAAGAAAATGTGTTATTTATACACAATGGGGTATGACTCAGTCTAAAAAAAGGATAAATCTGAGCCTCTTGTAGAAAAATGGTTGCACCTTGAGACATAACACTACGTGAAATAAATCAAGCACAAAAAGTTAAATGTCACATGGTTTCTTTTATATGAGAAACACAAAGTAAAAATAATTTTAAGAAAAAAATAACCACAAATGATAGGAAACAAGATGTACTTTGTGGAGGAAAGAAGTGGGTGTGAGGATAGAAGGGCTCAGAGAGCGGAATAGGAAGGCTACAATGATGTGTAATAGGAAAGCTCAGGATGTCATATCTATGTGAACCAATTCACCACAGTGAAGGCATTGACTAAACTTCCATTAAAAAAAATATTTTCAAAAAGAAAGCTAAAATTTTCAGAAAATAATCCAGACCTCCATGTTGTAATTTCTTTCCCATGTTTTATTTTATCTACCCTTTTATTATATGCAATGCTATATAAAATAAAACATTTTTCCTAATACTGCTAATACATCTGAAATCGCTAAACCATTCTTTTTTTTTTTTTTTTTTTTTTTTAAGACACCAGTATTTCAGCATTCAGTGCAAACCGATTTTACTGAGCTAGGTGAAAACACACAATCTATTTTTGTAGTAAAATTGGGGCACCCACATTAGTCGCCATTTGCTCAGATTTCTTCACATCAGTCCACAAGAAAACATGAATTTGTCAGTCCTTTACTTGTTTTTTAAACAAAATTGTATGATCCACTACAAATTTGCCCTTTTCAAACAGCGTTGTCCACCAATGACCTGTTTTTATCAGATTAGTAAGCAGTGATGTTCTGTGGAAAAATTGCAGAAGTCAGTTTTGTTTGATTTGTGTCCACCAGGAAGAGAATGTCTTTATGTATTGAAACCTTTTTGTTACAAGTAGTTCACTGTGGTTGCTCAGAGTCATTGCTATTTGATAATCAATAGCAGCATACCAGAAAGTGCATATTTGTAAAAAGGTGAAGAAAGCTATTCAGGAAGCTAAGACACTGTGTTATGCTTGATAACAATAGTCAGCATTTGGGAAAATTAAATGTCTTGTCTGAAGACATATGTGAACAATTTGGAAGGATAAAAAGCATATTTCTAAAGGTACTTCGCTAAATCAATAATAAGATATTAGTAATTCTGGTGTCTTGATTTTGTTTATGGTTTGGTTGTAGTAAATAACTTTTCACCAAATGGTCTTTAGAACATTCCAGATGCCATCAGTACATGCATGGTGCACATTTATTTTGAGAGAATGAATTGGAAAAGATAACTACAGGAATGTTTATTTTGAAGTTATTTTTTTCTTTGAGATTTTTAATTTTTTAAAAAATTTATATTTATGGGGACATTGTATATACACATCATGATCACACTCAATATTGGAATTTTGTACTAGTATATGACACAATTTAATTCTCATTTTTTGCCGTTCTCCTACCCACCCCACAACCCTCCACCCCCTAAATACACAAGATTTATTTCCCCTTTTTTATTACCTTCACATTTTTTCTTTACCCCTCATTTCTTTGAACTTACTTTTATTCTGTTGTTCTTTATTACTCTTTTCATAATAATTTCTGTAAAACTGCTCTTTAGTACAACTTCTGTTTTTCTGAGTTTAATCTTCAACAATTTTGCCCTCCAGTTGTAATTAAATAAAAAACAATAGATACATTTAGCAATGAGAAATAAGCCCTAGCCCGTGATTTTAGTATATGTGCTGCCGAAGTGAGCACTAGCCCGTGATTTTATAATCCCAGTTCTGGCGAATCACTTAAACTCTAAATATCCTCAATGATAGGAGGAAGTCCTGCCACAGTAGCGCTTGCCTGAAGATGAACTTCATAATATTCACAGCCTCCTCTAGTTTATCGCCACGCTGAAAGGATCTAGCTCCGAGGCTCATTTTAATTCACAGAGAGTAGCAGATGAAACACTGCCAACTTTGAGGCAAAAGTATAAGAAGCCTTGAGAAGCTTCTAGTTTTGTGCTTTTGAGAGTCTGGAGATGGTAATTTTTTAAAAAAATCTATCTACTGTAGCTACAAGTGGATTCAATGTAAGAAACAAATCAAGAAAGAGGCTGAAAAAAATTTGCAGTTATGGATTTATCTTTACTTTCTAGTCCTTGGTTCCACAGAGCTAAAGAAATGAGTGCAGTCATCTTTGATAGTCCAGTTTCTGTGGCTCTGTGATAAGAACTATAAGAAAGTTCCTAAGTGAGAGCAACACCTCTGTCTCCCTGGATGTCACTCTCCCTCTCACTGTCCCCACCCCCCTCCCCAGCCCGTGTGTCTTCATCCCTATCTCCGTGCCTCTCACATTTTATTTCCCTCAACTTCAGTCTTAATATTCCTTGTTTTGGGGTTATCGGCCCTTGTACTTTTCTCTGTCAATAATCGCTATTCTTTAAACTACTGACTGCTTAGTAAGTGCCATAACTTACATTTACGTTTTTAATTTCTTAATAAACAAAACAACTCATAAGGTATGGTCTCCAATTTGGAGAAACTGAGACAGAAAAAAAATAAGAAATTTGTTGTGATATTAGAGATGACATGTTGAATGAAAGAGACACCATTTGATCATGAGTGGCTCAGAGTATCTACACCTCAGCACCATGACAGAGTGGCTTGTCACAATCTCCTACCAAATATTACATAGCTAGCACCAACTTTTCTTCATGTTTGTCCTGCGATATGAACTCTTCATAGGGATTATTTTCCTAACCTGTATAAAATTGAACCATATGTTTTTTCTTAATTCATAGCATCTCTGTGTGTTTGTGTGTGTGTGTCTGTGCACGTGTATGTTTGCTGTACCTTTCTTTTCCAATGAAAATATGAGGGTAGAGATTTCTTCGTTTAGTTACTTTTCAGTCCTGATAGACAAAATAGTACCTGATAAATAATAAACATTAAATAATCAGTTTTCAAATGACAACATAATAGCACACTTTTTAAATATCTTTATTGGAACATTTTATATATACATCATGATCCACTCAATATTGAGAATTTATACCAGTATATGAAACAATTTAGTTCTCATTGCTTCCCATTTCCCTGCCCAACCCACAACCTTTGACTCCCTAAATATATAAGCTTTGTTTCCTTTCATTATTACCATAAGACTTTTTTCTTTACCCCATTACTCACTCCTCCACCACATTTCCCTTTGAGTATTTTCTATTTCATAATATCCATCATATTTTAATTGACCTTTCTGCTTGATAATTATGATGATAATGTACTTCTCTATTCTATTATGATTGCTAATTTTAGCTAAGGTTTTAATTTATACTTACTAGGAAACACATTTATGTTTTGTTTCTCAAGGAATAGGGCTTCTGAGTACTGTATATATTTTTCCATACAATAACCCATATATCATATATGATGAACAAAATTCGTTTCTCAGAAGTATTTTACTCCCTTTAATGGACTACAAAGTCTAGTGGCAATTAATTCTAAATATGTATTGCAAACTATTTAAATTCTGGTTGGTAATAGTTGCTAATATCTTTATGATCTATATCCTAATTCTATGTGAGGATACTGATACTAAGATCTGTATGTGCTTGCATATAAGCCCTAAAAATTATGTTATCTTGTAGTGATAAGGCATGCTTTAGAATTCAAAAGTGTTAAAACAGCTATATGTAATAGTCACAATAAGATTTTTTAGAAAAGTATGCCATAATGAAGCATATTTATATTTCTACTTTTTGGTCTGTATGTTTGTACACAAAATTGAATTTTTTTTTTCGGTACCAGGGATTGAACTCAGGCCCTTGTGCATCCAAGGTTGGCGCAGTACCACTTGAGCTAAATCCCCAGCCCCAAAATTGAAATTTTTAGTAAGTAGCCTTAGGCCAATTTACAGCTTGTCCCGCTTTAGCATAGCATCAATTCATTTAAAAATGGAATAGGATTAGCTTGCTAAAGGTAGTTTTTTCAAATTTCACTTGTAGGGCTGGAGATTTAGTTCCGTGGTTCTGGTGCCTGCTTCGCAAGCGCAAGGTCCTGAGTTCGATCACAGTAACCACATACAATGCTGGGCGTGGTGCCTCACGCCCACCAGCAATCAGTACCACATACCGCAGTGCCCGGTGTGGTGGCCTACGCCTGCAATCCCAGCACTCAGGAGGCAGAAGCAGGAGGACTGCTGAGTTCAAGGCTTGTCTGGACTACATAGTGAGCTCAGGGCCAGCCTGAACTACAAAGCGAGACCCTGTCTCAAAAAAAAAAAAAAAATTCACTTGTATTTATCCTAAAGATAATAAGCACATATTTTTTTTTTCACTATTTTTCCCAATGGATCATATAAGAAAGTAAATTGTTTTGTATAAATTAGCAAAGATTGTCTGTACTGCTTAATATAGCTATAAATTAACCTTAAATAATAGATTTTTTGATTTTTGTTACACCCCGACTCTATTTAGTTGATGTTGTTATTAGATTGCATCAATTAAAGTTTTGTAGCACTTAAATATGTTGAATGAATATTTGCTAACAATTTTTTTTGATCTGCTGAGTTGAATAATTTGGTACTGAGGTCGACATAGTTAGGCTGACAATTTGGGAATACAGAATTTGCAAATTGTTGAGGCTTGTATCTAAATGTCCCCCTACAGGCCCATTGTTTCTATAGTGAGGTCTCAGGAGATGGTTAGATTTAGGGTGTATAATGAGATTAAAGTGTGGATAATGGAAGCCCCACCCTGGGTGTGTGGGTAGCATTTATCCATAAATTTATAGCCTGGGTAGACCATGAAGGGATGAAAGGACAAGGGAATTGCTGATTCTGCTGTTACTGTTGTTCCTTTTGTTTTTGCTGCTGCAGCTGCTGCTGCCTGTTGCTGTCTTCTGCCTGCTATCCCATGGACTATTTCTCCTCTGTGATGTTCTTCTGCTCTGTCACCTTCCTTTCAGCCAGCTGACTATGCAGTACAAATAGTAAACTGAAATAAAACTTTCCTCTTTTTACTTTGGGTGTAGTACATTTTACCTTAACAACAAGATA
>PVIC010047999.1:0-13670 GCA_004025085.1 Thryonomys swinderianus | reverse complement strand
GTCAATCTCTGATGGTAGGAGTGAGGAAGAGGAACTGGCTTTGTCCCTCACAGCTCACTAGATGCTTCCGTAAGGGCTGTTGCTTCGGGCTTTCAACACCGAAATTGGGTGGAAGCCGAGGAAAGGGAGAGGAGGGACCAGGGAAAAGCTTGCTCTCTAGCTGCCCTTTTTGGGACCCTCAGGGCAACATGCAATCTGCCCCTCCCTCGCTGTGGCTGTGCAAGAGGGTCTGGGACAAGGGTCTCTGTCTCAGAGGCCGCTCAGGCCATGTATCCGTCTGCCCTGGGATCACGGGGCGTCCAGAGCTGGAGGTCTTGGAGGCAAATGCATCGTACCAGCTGCCCCCACAGGACCGCAGGCCCGGGGCACCCAGCAGTCTTCCTCAATGGGACTTGTCAGCTCAGAGGAGCCCCCAGGAATCATTCTTTGTGGAGGGAAAAGTATGAGAGTGTCCCCCAAAACCCCACCTGTGGGTCTCGTTCTCCTGTGAGACAGTATGATATCCAGGAGATAGGAAAGAGAGACTAGGACACAGAGATGGAGACTTGAGAGGAGAAGGTGGTCTTGGATTGCTGCAAGCTGCTCTGGGCACCAAAGACAAAAGACACTGAGGACATCCGGTGTTTACTCATTATAGGGAAGGGGGGGAGCAGGGGAGGCCTCGGGACACCTGCTGATAACAGTATCTCAGGCATTCCTAGTAGCTAGGATGATGAGGCATGCAGCACCTTTGGAGGGAATTAGATACATAAGAGACACAGCCAGGGTTGAGTTCAATCCTTGGGACCACAAAAAGAGAAGGGGAGAGGGAGGAAGGGAGAGAAAGAGAGACAGAGAGAAACAGATGAGACGAGACAGAGAGAAGTGTACCCTCCTCAGTAACTTTGTCCTTTGTAAGAAGCAAAACACCGGAGCTGGTCCTCCCTGCTATGAGAGGATGGAGCCAGCAGGTGGCGTCCACAGCGCAGAAGCCGCCCACAGGAAGTTAGTCCATGACCACCTTGGTCTTCGTGAATTTCCAGGCTCCATAACTATGACAAATTAAATGTTCATTGTTTTCTCCCAGCCTGGGGGTCCTGTCACAGCACCCAAACAGAGGTGCTGGTGGAGATACTGTTGCAAAGTGGCAAGGATATGCTTAAGGTCACTGAACTGGGTGCTTAAAAATGTCAAAGGTGGTCAGTTTCAGGTTACATATATTTTTCTATAATAGTATATAATAGGTATTGGGTGTGGTGGCACAGGCCTGTGAGCCAAGCATTCAGGGACACTGAGGCAGGAGGATTGCAAGTTCAGAGCTTTTGTACTGAGCGACATTCCTAGTATCTTTTTTTATGGTTTTTGTTTTGTTTTGTTTTTAGATAGGGTCTTGTTTTGTAGTTCAGGCTGACCCTGAGCTCACTGTGTAGCCCAGACAAGCCTCAAACCTATAGCAGTCCTCCTGCCTCTGTCTCCCAAGTGCTGGGATTGCAGGTGTGAGCCACCACACCCGGCATTGTGGTATGTGGTTACTGGGGATCGAATTTGGGACCTTGTGCTTCCAAGGTAGATGCCAGAGCTAAATCCCCAGCCCTTTTTTATGTTCTGTTTTAGAACCTGGTCTCACTGTTTCACTAAATTGCCAAGGATGTGTATGTAGTCCAGGCTGGCCTTCAATTTGTGGCAATCTTCCTGCCTCAGCCTCCCCAGTGCTGGGATGACTGGCATGTGCCACCACTCCTGGCTTCAGTTGTGCTTGTTCATGGTGTTGCACAAATGTACACACTGGCTCTCACTGAACCTGGGCTGTCCTGTGTGTGTACTGCTGGGCACAGCCACTGCCACAGAGCCAGGATTTTTGGGACCCATCCTCAGCTTGTGACCAGGTACCTGTTGTACCTGGTAGTTTTTCCTGATGTCCAGGTCAGGAAAATGCTGGCTGCTCAGCAGAATCCGGCCAGCTAGTTCTGCCTGCAGAATGAAGTATGACAGCAGGTGGCCCAGCCTGCTGGAAAGTTCCCTGACAAAAAGCCTCATGGTTACATCATGTAGAGATCAGGGCTGAGAGAGGGACAAAGGGGGAAGGACTGGGGTGGGACCTGGGGGACTGTATTTGTCTACACCAACAAGCTAATTAAATGCCTGAGACTGGATTACTTTATAGAGAAAAGAGGTTATTGTACGCCTGTCATCCTGGCTTTTTACGAGGCTGAGGCAGAAGGATCTCAAGAATGAAGAGCATGTAAACTTAATTTTTTTTTTTTTGAGACAGGGTCTTGCTTTGTAGTTGAGGCTGGCCCTGAGCTCACTATGTAGCCCAGGCAAGCTTCAAACTCAGCAATCCTCCTGTCTCTGCCTCCCGAGTGCTGGGATTACAGGCGTGAGCCACCACGCCCGGCACTGTGGTATATGGTATTGATTGTTGGTGGGTGTGAGTCTCCACGCCCAGCATTGTATGTGGTTACTGGGGATTGAACTCAGGACCTTGCGCTTGCGAGGCAGGCGCCAGAACCACTGAGCTAACCCTCTAGCCCCATGTAAACTTAATCTTACTATGGTGCTGAGAGGTGGGTCATTTGAGGGGTGACTAGAACTGGAGAAAGTCATCAGAATAGACCCTCCTTACTTGAATTCTAGTAGCTATGGGAAGAGGGACAGAATTCTGGGTATAGTGGCATATGCTTGTGTCTCCAGCACTCTGGGAGGCCGAGGCAGAAGGATCCCAATTTCAAGCTTAGTCTGGACAACTTAGTGACTTAGGGAGAACCTCTCACAACATAAAATACCTTTTAAAAATCACAATGGGGACTAAAGTCAAACCAGATCCAAATGAAAGCAGGTCCTGCCTGGTGGGGGCGTGGGTTCAAGGACCACCCCCCAAGACAGGGTGTGGCATGAGTGAATCACATCGCATATGCAGTGACCTCCAGAGATTCGTGTCCTGAAGGCTTGGTGCTGACCTCCCTGGCACTATGGCAGGTGAGGAATACAAGAGCTGGGCCAGCTGGAGGAAGTGGAGATGGCCTTAGGGACACTCTCTGTGCCCACTTCCTCCCCGTCTGGCTCCTCCCCTCTCAGTTTCGGGCCACCGTGTGAGCATCTGTCTTCCACCAGGCCCTTCTCCATGCGGTGCCTGCCTGGGAGCCAGCTACTGTGGACTCAATTCCCCCAGACCAGGAGCTACTGTGGACAGAAACCATCGGCCACATTAACCCTCTCCTCCTCCAGGTCCTCGGGCCAGGGGTTTTGTCACAGTGACAGGACGGTGACTGATAATTACGTCTGTCTGCCAGGAGTGGGCCGTGTCACTGTGGGCGGGCCTCTGTAGGAGGCACGGGTATGTGAATGTGCCCCCCAGAGGAGGCCAGCCAGGCACCCCCAGCTCCGCCATGACTTGCCAGGGGATACCCGGAGTGACCCTCTGACTTTCCTTAGCCTCAGTTTCTCCCCCACTGTACATGCTGCAACTTGCTAAAGAGGAGCAGGGGTGTTCGGGTGACGGTGCAGGAAGGCCCAGAAAATTTCAGCTGGGCGCAGCATGGCGGACAGGCAGCTCTGGGTGGGCATGGAACGTTCTAGGACCCAGAGCCCTGGCTGGATGGGCAGGGCAGGCTGCAGAGTCCCAGGCCACGGGCTCAGCAGCTCGTGTTTCAGTGGCCTCCTGGGGGTCCTGCCAAAGAGTGACGCAAATGGCAGACCATGTGACAGCAGTCTGTCACATGTACTCACAGCCCAGGGCACAGGATACCACAGGCCACCAGGGGTACCCGGAGGACAGAAAGGGCAGACACTCCTTCAGTACCAGAGCTGTTGCAGCTGATAAATCATTGGCAGAGTGACAGGGGAACCACCTGCTTTTATGAGGTTTTTTTTTTTTTTCTTTGTAGTTCAGGCTGGCCCTGAGCTCACTATGTAGCCCAGGAAAGCCTCGAACTCAGCAATCTTCCTGCCTCTGCCTCCCGGGTGCTGGAATTACAGGCGTGAGTCACCACGCCCGGTATTGTGGTGTGTGGTACTGGGCATCGAACTTGGGACCTTGTGCCTGCCAGGCAGATGATGGAACCACTGAGCTAAATCCCCGGGCCCGCTGAGGAGTGTTTTGAGATGGGCTCTTGCTATGTATCTCAGGCTGGCTTCGAAGTCACCGCAATCCCCCTGCCTTGGCCTCCCCAGGGCTGCAGGTACAAATGTGTGGCACCACAGCCGGCTGGCTGGCTGCTTCTTGCAGGGGAACAGTGACGTTGTACGGCGTCCTGGTCAGGGGGCCAGGAACAGGTGCCAGCTGGGCACAGCCGAGTCTGTGGCAGCCGCGTTCTTGACCATACACGGGCAGGGTGCAGCAGCCGCTATTAATAACTGGGGTACGTTTGCCTCTGGGCACTGGGTGACACGTCTATAAAGCCAGGCCCGCCAGCCCCGGGTGGCTCCTTCAGCCCCTGAGAACTTTAACCCCCCTGTTGTGAGACAAAAAGAAAAGTAAGTACCAAAACCATTTCCCTGCCTCGTCCCTCTGCCTGGCCGCAGGCGGAACATCGGCCCCTCGGCGGCCGCCTTCAGTCACACAGCAGGCAGCGTGGACGTGAGACGCCCTGTCCACGGGCGAGAGAAACACAGACCGTCGGTGGCACTCAGTGGTCCTAGGCAGTTGATTTGGTGGCCTTCGGGACAGCGCAGGACTGTCCCAGACTGGGAAAGATGGTGGGAGGAGGAGGAGATGGGGGCTGAGGCAGGACAGTGGGGGCTGGCCCTGGCCTGCAGCTGTCCTTATTCTAGCGGGGATGGAGCCCAAGACCCCCGCTCCAGGACAGGCGACCCCGAGAATGCATGTCTTGCTGGGGGGAGGGTGAGTGAGCAGGTCGAGGTAGGCTCGTCCCCCCCTGCTGCCCCGCATCCCAGTCCCATGAGATTTTATATTCTGAAGGTTTTTTCTTTTCCTTTTGGCAGTACTGGGGATTGAACCCAAGCCTTAACACAGAGCTGTATCCCCAACTCTTTTTATAGGATGTCCCTAAGTTTCCCGGGTAGATTTGAATTTAAGCTCGTCCTGCCTCAGCCTCCCAAAGTGCTGCTATGGCAGGTATATGCCACCACGCTCTGCCTGAAGGCATTTTTGTGGGAGCTCGTGGGTGTTTGCGGACCCCAGGGCACCCTTGCTAGGAACTGCCAACCCCGCTGTCCCTGTCCGCCTACCTCGAAGGGGGCGGAGCCCCTGTCTTCTGAGGCCCTGTTTTGCCCAGGACTTCTCGAAGCGCCCTGGGAACGGGGCATGCTGGGGCTGCTTCCTGGAGTCCCTCAGTCCCCCGAGAGTGCCAGGAAGATCCGGGGGGGCCTCCTGGGCTGCGCCTATGGCATGGGGGCATCTGAAGCGGTCAGCTTTTCTCCCCTGCTCCTCCCCCTGGCCTGGCTTGGTCCCCGAGCCCTCCGAGGACCCCCCCCCCCGTTAGTGGCCCAAGCGGGGTGGCCTTGGGAGGTGACTGTGTTGGACCCCGTGGCCGCCATAACTGCTGATTAAGAGGCCGGCTGAGTGCTGCCTGATGTGGGTGACAGGTGCAGCCTCTCCCTGCCGATGGCCTCTGCCCTCTGCCAACCGGCGGTGGGTTTCCGTTCCTCTTCTCCAGGGCTCTTAGGATTTGGGGGGAAGGTCCGAGTCCTGACGGGGTGGCCGTCCCACTGGGGAGCCGAGCAGACAGGGCATGTCTGTCCTGAAGGAGAGGTCATTGGCCTGACTGTCCTTCCAGCGGGCCTCTGGGGTGGGGTGAGTTGTTCCACAGGAAGTGGGGCACAGGTCAGCTTCCTGACTGGTGAAGCAGCCGGGGGAGCCCGCAGACCCCAGAAGTCCTGGGATAATTTTCTAGGGTCCCCCGGCCCCACTTCCCTGCTCCTGGCTGGTCGCCCCCTCCTCGCAGGGCAGCACGGAAGGTCGCCGCTGAGCCCCCTGGTGGGGGTAGGTGGCCTTTGTCCTCCTAGGCTGGACTCCGTGGGGCCCTCAGGGTGGAAGGAGGGGCCTCCAGGCAGGGAGAGCCGTGATGCGGCCAGGTCCGGCCCCAGCGAGGCCCCCGGGGCCGGGGACACGTTGGCCCACACAGGTGTGGGCAGGAGGTGGCGGCCCAGGGTTGCATGCTGGCGTGCTCTGAGCCCATGCCTGGGTCCCCAGGGCACAGTGTGCCTGTGGCGGGTGCCTCGAGGGGGCGGGGGCTGGGGCTGGGGTCTGTGTGCTGTCACTCCGTGCCCTGGGGATGTCCCAGTCTTTCCCCAGCCCGCTCCGGGAGCTTCCCTGTCCCTTGGGCCCAGTGTCCTCCAGACATCTACAGCCCAGGGTTCTCTACTCCCACTTTTGATTGCTCTCAGCCTGGAAAGTCTCGAAAAGGAAGAGGTTAACTGCTAGGTGTCCCCAGGAGGTTTGATGGTGACAAAGCATTTTGGGGTTCAGAAGCTCTTTGAATATTATTATTGTTGTTATTATTATTATAATTATTAAGTTTTTTGGAGGCAGGGTCTCACTATGTGGGCTTGGTTGGCCTCAAACTCACAGAAATCCTCCTGACTCAGCCTCCCAAGTGCTAGGATTACAGGCGTGTGTCACCACACCTGGCTAACAAATTTTTGAAAAAATATACATGAAATAAAATTGACCTTCTTGTCCATATCTAAGCACCTGGCTCGGCCACACTGAGAGCATCCCATGGCTGTGTGCTGTCCCCATATCCACCTCGAGGACTTTCCGTCTCCCCAGCTGACCCTGTCCCCAGGAAGCACTGAGTCCCGTCCCCTCCCCAGCCCAGCACCACCGTCCTCCTTCCTGTCTCTGTGGATCTGACCTGCGAGTGGACCCTGAGGTGCATGTCCTGTGCTGCTCAATGCCCAGGCAGCATAGATGCGACAGGGGTCAGGAATTCTTTCCTTTCCCCTTTTTTTCTTTTCCTTTCTTTTCTCTACCCTTCCCTTCCCTTCTCTTCTTCTCTCCCCTGCTCTCCTTTCTTTTTTTTGTACTGTGGATTGGACCCAGGGGCACAATACTACTGAACTACATCCCCTGACCTTGATATTTTTTATTTCGAGTCTTACAAAATTCTCTAGGCTGCTCAAGTTTGAGATCCTCCTGCTTCAGCCTCCCAAGAATTTGGGGACTATAAGTGTATGCCAGTCATTCTTTTTTTTAAACAATAAAGCCTAAGATGCCCGACTGGCGAAGCAGCACTCCAGCTGTCCTAGAGCCACCTCTCCTGTGTCCCTGTCCCATCCTGGACTATTTTGGTCACAGTGACAAGCAGAGCTGCCTGATACTATGCGTGCCTGTGGCAAAGGTCATGGTTTGGCAAGGCCTCCAGTCCTCTCCCCTAGCAGCTCCAGCCTATCCTCCAGTCACGGGGGCCTCAGATGTCGCCTGTCCGTCCCTAAGGCTGCGTCAGTCCTGGGGGGCCCTCCCCTGGACCTTGCATGCACCACACTGAGCGACACGCATTTCCTGCAGGGGCAGATGGTAAGTATTTCTGGCTTTGCAGAACAATCTGTGATGGCCACGGCGACTCAGCTTGGCTGTTAATAGCTCAGCACAGCTGCTAAGTGGGCATGGCCATGTGCCAATAAAACTTTATTTATAGATAGTGAAATGTGAATTCCATATAACTTGCTTGTGTGGAAAAATTTAATTCTTTTTGCATTTTTTTCTTCCCCCAGCCATTTAAAATTGTAAAGCCAGTGGCTGGGGTGGGGGAGGTCCACCTTGGTTGTACAAAGTTTGTCTAGCAGGCGGGAGGCCCTGGGTTCTGGCCACAGCACTGCAAAATAGTAAATACATAAAGAGTAAAAATGTGGGATGGTTCTGAGCTCTTGGACTATACGACACATTTGCCCTGTAGTTGGCTGACTGGGGAGCAACTCCCCTTAACTTGTTAAAGATTCCAGGGTTTCAGGTGCCCAAAGTCAGCCACACAGTGCAATAATTAAACAGAAAATCCCCACAATAAAGAATTTGTAAGTCATAAGTAACTTTTATCATAGTACACCATTATAGTTACTCTATTTTAGAATTAGGTTTTCTCTCTGGTTGCACTGGGATTTTAGCCAAGGCTTTCACCCTGAGCTACAGCCCCAGCCTTTTTATTTTTATTATCTATTTACTTATTTATTTTTGGTATTGGGGATCAAACTCAGGACCTTGTGTTTCTGAGGCAGACATGGCGCCATTGAGCTATATCGTCAGCCCTTATTTCGACTTTGAGACTCACTAAGTCTCAGAGTTGGTAAGTCTCACTAAGTTAATAAGTTTGCTAAGTTTCCCCAACGGGCTTGAGCCTGTGACTCTTCTGTCTCTCATCTGGAGTGGCTTGGGTGACAGGTGTGTTCCTATACATCCGGGTCAGTTCTTTTGTATGTCTTCCTAGGAGCGAAATGGCTGTGTTGTGCAGTAATTGGTTCTTTCTGTTCTTTGGATCCACATGCTTTTCAAATTTCCTCTGCTGTGTCCAAACCCACCTGGCCTGTGCCCTGTGCACTTCTGGTCTGAAGGGAGCCAGTGGCTATGACTCTGAACAAGGGGTACCTCATCCGGCCACCCCAATCCTGGGTCCATTAAACCTTCCAGTTCTTTCTGGGCAAAAAGAATAACCAGATGTGGTGGTCCATGCCTGTCATTCCAACACTCTGGCAGGCTGAGACAGAAGGATCCTAGGTTCTAGTCTAGCCCCGGCAAATGAGCAACACCCTGTCTCAAAATAGAAAGTAAAAAGGGCTGGGATGTAACTCAGTGCCAAGGCCCTCAGTACCAGAGAGGCTCAGGTTCAAATCCCAGCTCCACCAAACTATTTCCCGCTTTGTGAAATGGGCAGGAATAACAAAATCCTTGGGGGTGGATCCAGCAAATATGAATTCTGTGGGGTAAGGGCTGAACTCAGTTCCTGGACAGAAGGATGTCCTTTGTGGCTATCGTGGTATTTGTTTTCTTGAGAGGAGGCCTCACCGTGTAGCCCAGGCTGGCTCGAACTTCCTGCAATCCTCCTGCCTTGGCCTCCCAAGTACTGGGGTGACGGGCATGTGCCACCACGGCTGGTTCTTCATGATAATTTGGGGACAAGGAAGATTCTGGAAAACCCTACTATTTGGGCTTCAACTTTAGGCACAGAGGATGGTGACAGGGCGGGAGAGGGCAAGGCTCGGCCCAGGGCAGGGAACATCGGGCCTGCTCTGAGGCCCTGGCTGCTGGTTGGAACCTTGCAGGAAGTTTGCCATTTGGGGAAACTGAGACAGCCTGTGACTGTAAGTGGCCAGGGCTCTCCGTGCCACCCTAGAAGCCACCAGAGACCCTACAGAGACAGGAGGGTCCTCTCGGCCCCTCAAACAGAACACACCAGACACCAAGGGTTATAAAAACAGGATGGAGTTTATTCCTTCAACCGCAGCAAAGTCACCAAGGGGTTAGAATCCCAGAGCCCTGCGACACCACGCACACCGTCCATGGAGACGTCCTCAGAGGAGGGGACGCGGCCACACGGCGGCCGACCGTTTCCCGGGCTGGAGGCCCATCGGGTCCCGAGCCAGGCGAGGGGGCAGGTGCCGCGCTAGAGGTGGTTGAGCAGCGAGTTGTGGATGTCGCCGAGGACCTGCAGGAGGAGCGCGTCGCGGGGCCGCGTGCCGTCCAGCTGCACTGCACCCGGAGAGGCCGCGTCAGCCGCGGTCCCGGGGCCGGCGTGGGGGGCGGCAGGGGCGTGCCGGGTGCGGGGGCAGCGGACACGCAGTCGGGCCTTGGGCGTCAAGAAGCTTTTGGGAGCAACAGCAAGAGAGGCTGTGGGAACAGCCAGGGGTGGGGTACTCGGGGGGCTGAGGCAGGGGGGTCACTGTGAGCTCCGGGCCAGCCTAGCTACAGAGCAAGACTCTGTCTCAAAAAAAAAAAAAAGAGAGAGAGAGAGAGTGCACGTAGGGGGGACTTCCTCATGGACACTGTCTCTCATGGCCACACGGGAAACTGTAGCTCCCGACCTGCTAGAAGTCAGATACACCAAGTTTGTGTTCCCCGAAATTGAGGAATGAATTCTATGGAACAAAGGAGGTGAAGAGTAGAAAAGTGTACTGGGAAAGACAGCTCCTGAGAGATGGGGGGCACTCAAAACTGGGTTGCCGCAGAGCCCACTTCCTGAGAGAGTTTCATAGGATAAATCATTGTAATGCACCAGTAAGATTACACACAGAGCCACTTAGCTAACATTGATCCGATAGGAAAGCGGGACACACAGCGAGGGCATACGGATGACAGCATTCATCGTGGTGGTCCATAAATAATCTCAGTCTTGTCTTTATTTTTTAGTTTTGTTTTTACAGACAGGGTCTGTGTAGTTCAGGCTGACCTTGAGCTTACTTTGGAGCCTAGTCTGACCTCAAACACACACTGATCCTCCTGCCTCAGCCTCCTGAGTGCTGGGCTGACAGGTGCGCCCCCACCCCTGGCTTTCCTCTCGTCCTTAGTCTTACGTTGAGGAGTTTTAGTGGGTGGGAGAGGACAGCCAGCCCCCTGCGAGACCACGTCCTGTTTGTACGGGGACTTCCAAAAGGGTGGAGCTAACAACCTCCAGCCCCGCCACTGCCCCGCCCCGGGGCGTCGGTCTTGCCTCTCTCCCCTGCCCCAGCCTCCATCCTCTGCAGCACCTCCCTGAGGCCCGGCCCGGCTGTCGCTAGAACGTTTCCACCTGACTCGGCCGTCTGTCATACCACGGGAAAAGAGTGGACTGGGGTGCACGGGCGGGGGGTGCCAGGGTCTTACCCACTTCCACACCATTGGCCTCCATCTCCCCCTTGTACTTCTGGAACATGGGCCACACGTGGCCGTCAAAGAGCCCGGGGGGGTCAGGGACTTGGTAACTGCGCGTGCTGCCCAGGAGACAGATGGAGCGCGGTGAGCCACAGGCTCGGCCCCGAGGGTCACAGCCGGGCAGGGCGCGCAGGGCACCGCCTCCCCGGAGCCCGGCACTCCCTGCCGCCACCCACCTTCTGCGCCACTTGCACTCCTCGTAGGGGATGGTCAGGAAGTAACGCCGGCTGTACAAGTCCAGCAGGGGCCTGGCGGGGGCGGCACGGTCAGCACCCGGGACTTTGCGGGAGACCTGGGCCTGCTCACGTCAGGGCCAGGGAGGGACCGAGTGAGGCAGCCCCCCGGGGATAGTCATCCTGCTGCCCACCGTTTTGGGACGTACTGAGGACTGGATCCACTGAGCTCCGTTCCCAGCCTTTTCTGTTTTCTATTTTGAAACAGGGTCTCACTAAGTCATGATGTTGCCTAGAACTTGGGCCGGGACTTGGGATCCTCCTGCCTCAGCTTCCCAGCATGCTGGAATGACAGGTGTGCACCACCTCACCTCACCTGGCTCGGTTCCTCCAGTTCAGACAGGCGCAGAGAGCCACTGCCTTGCTCTAGGTCACACAGCAAATCCCGAGTCCAGCCTGGGCTGCCGGGTTCTAGCTTCCTGGGCCTCCCGTGGCCAGAGCAGCCGGGAGGGCGGGGCTGGCGCTCACCTGTAGCTGTAGAGCAGGAAGCCTTCCAGCAGCAGGATGTGGGTGTCGGGCGCGTTGGGCTGCACGCTGACCCCGTGGGCGCGGGCGAACTTCCGGGGGTTGCTGAGCCAGGCCTGCACGGTGCCCAGCATGGCCTCCATGTCCAGGGCCTCGAGCGCTGGGGTGGGCAGGGACGGTGGGTGTTGGAGGACGACAGGGACCCGGGGACCAGGGGGACAGCAAGGGACAGGGCGGCTGCAATCCTTACCGTCCCACTGTTTGAAGCCGTCCTCCCCGATAGCTATTTGGTCTTGGGGCTGAAAGAGAGGAGCCCAAGCTGGGGTCTCAGGGGGTCCCTCTGGCCTCACCTCACGCTCTTCCAGCCGCAGGAACAGGCGGGCCCTGCTCCGGCCCGCCGTTGGGCACCGGGGAGTCCACGGCGGAGGTGCTGGGGCTCCTGCCGCTGCTGCCCCCGCTCTGGGGTGGCCTTGGGACACCCTGCATAAGCAGCCGGAAGATGCTTGCATCAGGGCACATGCCTGACATGACCATGCTCTGGGAGGCTGAGACAGGAGGATCTCAAGTTCAAGCCCAGTGTGGCAATTTAGTGATTTAGTGAGTGCCTGCCTCTAAATAAAGACGGGACCAAAGGGCTGCTGGGGCTATCGCTCTGGGTTCAGTTCTAGTTTCAAAAAGGAAAACTCTTCGCAAGCATCTAGATGAGCCTGCTTGGCAGAGGCTGGTGCTGCCACCCTGCGGCCCCTCCAGCCCCGCTGTCCCTGGCCACCTTGTAGAAGTCGTCCTGGTGGATCACACAGCAGTTGGGGAGGACCTTGCAGAGGCTGTTGGTCAGGGTGGTCTTCCCACCGTTGGTCACTCTGCAGAGAGAGCAGGCATGAGTCTGCGGGGGCACCAGGAGAAGGAGCCAGGCTGGGTGGATAGGAGCCTGCAGGCCCAGAGGTGGGGGTGGGGTTAGTGGATGGTGGTGGGAGCAGATATTTGTGACAGAAAAGCTAGGCGTCCTCTCCAAACCCCCTGAACAGTGACTTTGAATTCAAATGATATCCAACCTCACAGAACCACAGAGCTCAGGGAACACAGAAACAGGCAAACCAAACCCAAATGGGTTAGGTGGGTGGGCACCCCACCTGGCTTGCCAGCACTTGGGAGGCTGAGGCAGGAAGATCACATGTCTGAGCCAGTTTAGTGACTTAGTGAGGCCCTATCTCAAACTAAAAATAAAAGGGGCTCAACTCCCAGTAAACAACAAAAGGAGAGAAAGAAAAAAGGAAGGAAGAAAGGAAGGAAGGAAGGAAGGAAGGAAGGAAGGAAGGAAGGAAGGAAGGAAGGAAGGAAGGAAGGCAGGCAGGCAGGCAGGCAGGCAGGCAGGCAGGCAGGTTGTCGGTACTTTAGGGTGACCAGGCTATCCTGGTTTTCTAGTTTTTGACACTGAACAAACTTAAGTCTTGAGGACAGTTCCAGGGGGACCCAGGAGGCTGTCCAAGGGCTAAGACAACAGCTCATCTTGCCTCCTAGGACTGCCCAAAGTCCAGAGAAAGGCCAATCTCCAGCCCTTTCCTTTCTTCTAGGTATTTGCAACATAAGGAAAGCAGGTGTAGGGCCAGGGAACAGGCAAAGGACCTTACAGAAGGTTGGTAGGAAAAGGGACCCTGAAATATTACAGGGAAAAAGCAAGTTAGAAGCCAGTGCAATCATGCATGCCTTTGATCCTAGCACTCAGGAGGCTGAGGCAGGAGAATTGCCTTGGGTTTGAGGCCAGCTGGGGCTGGATAGTGAGTTCAAGGGCAGCCTGGACTACATGGCAAGACCCTTGTTTTTTTTTTTTTTTAAAGGAAAGAGAATTGATATTCAAGATTGGAGGAAGAACCAGAGAAGATCCTGTTTTTTGTCTTTGTTCTTTTTAAAAGCAAGTTAGCAGCCGGGCGTGGTGGCTCATGCCTGTAATCCCAGCACTCGGGAGGCAGAGACAGGAGGATTGCTGAGTTTGAGGCTTGCCTGGGCTACATAGTGAGCTCAGAGCCAGCCTGAACTACAAAGCGAGGCCCTGTCTCAAAAAAAAAAGCAAGTTAGCAAATGCCCAGCATTAAATGGGGGTCCTGCCCCATGTTCCCATGTGTCTGTCCCTGGATCCTACAAGACTGGCCCAGGGTCCGTAGGGATTGCCTGACCTTAATTTACTGATTTTTTTT
>PVIC010047998.1:0-13695 GCA_004025085.1 Thryonomys swinderianus | reverse complement strand
ATCTTTTTATATTTATTATTTTCTTGGCCAGTCAAAGGATCAGACTTCATTTGTCGCTTTTAAGAAACAACCTCACAGACAATGATTTGAGTGCTTAAGAAGAAAGAATAAATTATCTATGAGATTAGAAGCTTTTCTTTGTCCTAGAAATCATGCTGATCACTTAACTGAAATGAATTAGAACAGAACTCTTGTCATCGTTTTAAGAAATATTCAACCCTCTTACTTTCTCCACCTCACCATCCAACACCACCACACTAGCACACTGAATATATATTGTAATATGACCCAAGATTTCTGTTTCCTTGCTGTGTAGATCCAACTGTCCATGACATTATGTTGAATCCATCCCTCAAACATAACCCAAATCTTCACCATCATGTCACCACCACCCAAATCTACATCAGTTTTTGACATTCCTGAAATAATCTTGTGAAGATGTTATATTTTTGTTCTTGTCACTCACAATGTCTTCCTCTTTGAGCAACCAGAGAGAACTGGAACTTTTACGGAGGAAAATCTATCCTGAAGACAAAAGAGAAGGCCCCATGATGCAGAATCTGCCCATGTTTCTGTCTGTATCCCACAGTAGCCACTTCTCTGGACAGAGCAAGCGTGAGCCCAAAAGAAGATGGGATCAGAACACTCAATGCAGATAATGAATTATGGATAGACATATACCAAGAATTCACTGTTAACAACCTTAAAGTATGATACAGTGATTTACCTATTGTTTCTTCCTATCACAAAGTATGATACAATATCTTTACTTTGATTTGGTTTATACCCCTCTGACAATACCATTTTTTCTTTATTTCATATCACTTTTCACTTAAACTATAAGAATATAATCATTTGATTTTTTAATTCACCATGTCAAGTCGTTTGTGCTTTAGAACACTTACACTGACTCAGGAGTTCGGAGACGGTACCTGAGGCCCTAGTCATGCTGTCTGACCTTCTAAATAGTGTTCTATTAGAACAAGGCAACATTTATTCACTTTATTCATTTATTCACTGCTTAGTAATTTCTCAATATCACAGCAAACTTGAATGGTGACAGAAATTGTGATATATTTACATTTAGTCTTTCTGCAGGAAATGCTTGCCAGCCCCCATGCTGCTGGGTCCATCTGTCTAAACCCATCTTCCTCTACTCTATCCCCATTGTTCTTCCTTTCAGTCTGACTTCTTGCAAAATACATAGAGATTTTTCTTAATGGCTCATACAAATGTATCCATTTCCCATTGCTTCAGTTTGAATCACTGCATAAGATGCATGTCTATCCCAGGATATTGTTTCTAAGATGAAAACAAAATTATTTATTTATGTGTTACCTTCTCTTACTAGAATATACATTTTTTGGCAGAGGGAATTTGCTAAGCTTTGTAACTTCTTATAGTAATGTCAGATACTTTAGTGATTCTCAACAAGTACTAACTGAATAAATGGAAAATTAAAAGAAACAGTTATCTCTGAGGTTATATCCTACTGTAACCTACGTCATGCCACCAAATTTTTCTTAAAGGAGCAAAAAAAAAATTAACCTTTAGTTAAATGAGAAGCTGTGTCCATCAGTTTTGCTTCACTGTGACTTGAGAAAAATTAGATAAAGGAGATTTCTATTCTCTCATAACTTCAGAGGGTGCGTTCCATGTTGGCTGTCTCCATTGCACTGATGACGGAACAAGGTCACATTACCTGACAACCAGTAAGAAGATTATAAGAGAAGAATACCCATAAAATAAAATAGTTAGGGCCGGAGGGTTAGCTCAGTGGTTCCGGTGCCTGCCTCGCAAGTGCAAGGTCCTGAGTTCAATCCCCAGTAACCACATACAATGCTGGGCGTGGAGACTCATGCCCACCGGCAATCAACACCACATACCACAGTGGGGGCATAGTAGCTCACACCTGTCATCCAAGCACTCGGAAGGCAGAGACCAGAGGATTGCTGAGTTTGTGGTGGCTTGCCTGGGCTACATAGTAAGCTGAGGGCCAGCCTGAACTACAAAGCGAGACCCTGTCTCTAAATAAATAAATAAATAAATAAATAAATAAATAAATAAATAAATAAATAAATAAATAAATAAATAAATAAATAAATAAAATAGGTATAACTTTCAAAGCCACACCCAAGCCATGTGCTTCCTTCAATTCCACTTTCTGTTGGCCCATTCAGTTATTATCAATGGATTATCCAGTAAGGTGGTCACCTGCCCATGCTCTCATCGCCTCTGGAGACCCAACCTCTGAACCTTGCTCCAGTGGACACCAAACCTTTCATACACACATCAGGGAGGTCACATTCTATTTAAATTGTTGCTAAAGAAATAGTGAATCAGAAACTAAGCAATGTGACTCTTCATCATGGAAATTTCTAGAAATATAGCACCTTAATGAAGTAAGAAAACCAAGTGAATTCAGTCTAATATGTTTAATGAAAATTAGTTTAACCAGGCAAAATATACAACAGTAACAAGAACTGAATCCAGGTTTATCCACCTTCACTTAATTGAACTTAAATTTCCCTTGATGTAGAGAATGAATCTGCAAGTCCACTGAACCAGGTGTCTTAGATACTCAGCACTGACCCAGTGTCAAAGTGAGAGATAAATCATCTTGACCGTCTCGTCGACCTGGAGCTGTGATGGATTTGAGTCATTTAATTGTTGCACTGTTATAAGTATTAGGATAAAAATCATTGACTATGAAGGAGTAGATAAATCTATGATTAAAGCAAAGAAAAGGGCCATGTTAAAAATCCAGTCAGTGTTTCACTCCGAGGATAGAAGATAACCTCCAGCACATTAAATGTCCTACTGTCCCATAAGGAATCTGGGCATGTGGTTATAGGAATATGCCAAGACTTCTTCCAATTGAACGTCAATTTGTTGTACTTTGTGAACCCACTTCTGAACAGAAAACCAAATGTGTGATGATCTGGAGAAGGGCAGGACCCAGTATGTCATATATTCACATGCTGAATCACCAGTGTTACATTGAGACACAGAAGGAGACTCTTCAAAGGGTTCAGGATCAGTACAAACTGAGCTTCCATTTAGGCATCGTGGAGATACTCAATCTTTGTTAAAGTAGCCCCCACATGTAAGGATCTTTCTGTGAAGCCACAAGAAGGAACATTCCCTTTATGAAAACAGTTCTTCTTCTGTAACTTTTCATAAACTATATCTGGCATACGACTGAGTCCTGGTTAAGACTGAATATCTTAGAGGCACCAAGTAATTATGGCAATTTGGCCAGCTGTCTGTCATGAGTGGACCGTTAGCTCATCTATTCTCCAAAATTACTGACTTCTTCCAGGGCAGCAGATCTCCACCTCTAACATACGAAAGACACATGTGATGTTGAGGTTGGACACTGAAAGGGCAAATAATATGCAGAAGTAATTGTTTCAGGCTCCTGTTGGTCTTAAAATAGCCAATTACCACTTCTCCTTTAAAAATAAGGGCTGTAAGGGCTGGAGATTTAGCTCAGTGGTTTCAGTGCCTGCCTCGCAAGTGCAAGGCCCTGAGTTCGATCCCAGTAACCACATACAATGCTGGGCATGGCGACTCACGCCCACCAGCCATCAATACCACATACCACAATGCCAGGCGTGGTGACTCATGCCTGTAATCCCAGCACTCAGGAGGCAGAGGCAGGAGGATTGCTGAGTTCCAGGCTTGCCTGGGCTACATAGTGAGCTGAGGGCCAGCCTGAACTACAAAGTGAGACCCTGTCTCAAAAAAAAAAAAAAAAAAAAAAAAAAAAAAGGATGTAATAGTTGCAAGATTGTCCAGGTAAATTGACTGACAAAAGAACTAATGTACCAGTAAAAATACAGATGTTTTTCTAGCATCACCCAAGAGCAGTCTACTTTATAGTCCTCCACTTGAAAAGAAAGACCAGTGATTGAATTTTAAGCAATAAGACAGAAGTCTCTACTATAATTCAGGCAGGTGACTAATGTCCTTTCAGACGACTACGTGAGGTAAGAATAAAATGGAAGATTTTATTCCAGAAGCCATGGGGAGGATGTATATGAATGTATACCTTGGAATGAGCATTGATTGTGACTTGTTTTTTATCCCCATAAAAGTCATCTGAAAACATATCTGCTGTAGAAATGCTGTGAGGAAAACTCCTTCCTTAGCTGTAAGGTTGTTTTCCCAACTTCACACCCTACTCAGTGCTTATTTGAAAGGGTCATAAAAGTTATACAGATACCTAACATGGAGAAAATCTACATGCTAAAAGGCATGCATTTCTTCTAATGATCTGGGTGCTGTCATTTCTTAGTTGCCAAATTGTTCTGGTAGGCTTGCTAGTGGTTGTGAAATATTTCTACCTCATAATCCTTGCCATCTACTGAAGTTACATTATAAGGATAAAGGAAATTTTCAGATATGATTAGATTAAATATCTTTACATGGTAAGATTGTCAAGTCGTATCAAGATGAATCATTTCCAGAACATGAGAATCTAAGAGGTGTTTCTACCTACATTGGAACTCTGGGTCCTACGATGTTAAATGTCATATTATACAATGGTGGCAGGTTTCCATGCTGATGTAGAATTATAGTTCTAATGATCTGAAAGGTGAACCTTCCCTCTTCCTATTTTACATCAGATCTTTGGGTATGGTTTATCCTGATAGTTGAACAAAGGAATAGGTTTGAACCTTGAGGACATCACTAAGGTGGCTTTTAATAGTTTTATCACTCGTAATAAATACTAATGGATGATGAAAGTAACTAAATGTTAGAAGATGCAGTAATGTCACACAGTTTCCCAGAAGTAATTTTTATTTCATCAGACCAATAATCACAAATGACTTGGGAATTAGCTTACTGTAAGTTGGGAGAGAATGCATAGCAGCAGAAAAAAATACTAACTGATCAGAGGGTTAGTTGCAACAATCTGTGTAGGATAAGCATATATGCTATTTTCTGTTTGCTGATGAATATATTTTACACTAATGAATCAGTTTCTATTCTATCACCTTGTTTAAGCAAGTTTTATACTGTTTGACTTGCAACTATAATTTATAGGTTCATCATAATTACATTTATAATTTTAATAGATTGTTGACGGTCATTAGAAATTGTGATTGAGTTAGTGAAGAAATGCTTATCTCCAGAAATAGTCCTATTTTGAAGCAAAAAAGAGGTGAGCTTCTCTCTATAGGAGGAAGAATAGTTATGTCTTATGAAGAGAAGGATACCGTTTCAGAAGTTAATTCGGTAGACACAATATGTGGGTTAACCAATGGGTAGAGTATACAATACAATTTGTTGCAGACTCAGAATGGTACATCTACTTACATTCACCTCTTCTTGCTTGGAGGTGGTAATAATGATGTTTTCCAGAGCTCTTTTCCAGGGATATTGAGAGTATGTGAAAGATACTTCCCCAAATCAGAAGACTAGTGAGAGGGATCGTGGTTTTATGACTGCAGCTTAGGGAACATGTGTGACACACAATTTCTAGGCAAGCTCCTGTGCACGTCCTGACCCAGGGCTGTAAGAAACAGCCCTTTGCGTGTTGAGACCCTTTGCCTGTGGTGCTTGAGGTAAACACAAGTCTCTGCCCACAAGTTTGCGCATAACTCACTAATTCTGTACAGCAGTCATCTCAGTTCTCTTTTAAACCCTCCTGCTACTTGTTTCTATATTCTCTAACTCTAGCAGCAACTTCCTTAAAATTTGACACCTTGAGCTCTTCACAACTGTGTTACACTTTTGTCACTCTTCTATGGATTGTGTTTCTATCTGTTGGAGTAAAAAATGATTATTTCTTCCTGAATGGGCTTCTACTGATACTGAATTGTAATGAAAACAAGAGACAATTAGTACTTTTTTTATTTTACACAATCTCTGATATAAATACTCACAGTCTAAATAAAAACAGAAAAGCATAGATCATGATCATGAGTAACTTCCTTATAAGGCCAGAAATTTATTTCAGGTCTGATAAATACTGACAATAATGTATGAACAATGTGTGAATGAAGAAACAAGAGAATCTGGATGGGTAACAGAGTGATCTGAAGAGGGAATAATTAAAATATGGAGTTATCACAGATGACAAATACTTCATCAAAAACCATCTCAACTGTGTCCCAAAGAGCTAGATTCATGAAGCTGAGAACTGTCGCTGACTAAGGTGACTGTGGTTCTGTATGGGATTTATTTATCGTCTGCCCATTGGATGTATTACTTAACCCTCTGCCACTGAATTGCTTGGGTGAGAACCAGGGTTTTGAGTCTCCTGATGACGGGCACAGACTGGGTCAGAGAATATGGGCCAATTCTGATGCCAGAGCCTTTGTACTGGCCTCCTGTTCTGTCTCCTCTCTCCTGGACCAGAACATGGATGCCCCTGGCACCTGGAGTCCTAGTACAGCTCACAGGGCATTGCTGAGAGATCGGCCTTCAAACCATTTCTTCAGTCTCTCCCCTTTCTCTATCCCTTTGTACATCTCTTTGTTTAGCCAAGTAAATACTGTTACATTCAAATGCTGTAAAGAAACTTTACCAGCTCACAGTGCCTCTAAGCAAAGGCACCAACGTCGAAAACAGGTCCATGAAATCTGAGCATCTTGTATGGGAAGATTTCAGGAGATGGATACAGCTAAAGTGTAGGTGAGTTATGGGAGGAAAGGTAAAATTAAGTCTGAGAGGTTTGGGGTCCATGGGAATAACACAGCTCTGAAATGGCTCTGCCACTGAATAGTCACATCATTTTTTATATATCTAAAATATATTTTGAAGTCTTTCATTTTATGATTTCTAGCCAAGTTTATGTATTGAGTATTTATATTTAAGGCAAAAATGGACACAAGTGTGAGTTACTATTAAATACAAGGCATTAGCTTTACAGGAGTTTTTGGACATTTTCAACCTAAGATCCATGTACTGGACCATATGCTTAGATTTAAATGAAAACTTTGGGGCTGAAGATTTAGTTCAGTGGCATTGCACCTACTTGCAAGCACAGGGGCTTGAGTTTGATCACCAGTATCACAGAAAGAAAGAAAAAGAAAGAAAGAAAGAAAGAAAGAAAGAAAGAAAGAAAGAAAGAAAGAAAGAAAGAAAGAAAGAAAGAAAGGGAGGGAGGAAGGAAGGAAGCAAGGAAGGAAGCAAGGGAGGGAGGAGGAAGGAAGGAAAGAAGGAAGGAAGGAAGGAAGGAAGGAAGGAAGGAAGGAAGGAAGGAAGGAAGGAAGGAAGGAAGGAAGGAAACTTTGGCTCTGGAATCAGTTTTAACCAATCAGACATTCATTAATTTATTCACAATGTCTAATGATGGGCACATATTCTATATACAAGAAAACAGAGGACCCATGATTTAGCTCAGACATACTCCTACTTCAAAAGCACAAGATCTTCAATTCCCCAGTAGTGGGAAACAAAATAGAAGAGTAAAGACAAACAAAAGAAAACTGACCTATTTTCCTGGTTGTCTAAAGTGCTTTGCTATTTCAAACTTAGTGTAGTGCTTATGTTACAGTTGATCTTCAGTGTCGGTCAGTAAGTGAAGCAATGAAAGCATAACTTCCTCTATTCAGTTCAGGGGACTCGCCCTTTCTTAAACTCTGGAAAAATATTGCTGGTGATGCACTTGTCGCATTATTAGAGTTACTGTGCATTTTTACAGTGATGGGTACAAGGCAGTGTTTTGCTTAGAAAAATACAGTGTATGCGAACCAATCACAGAAGTCACTCACATTCTAATAGATGAAGAAAATGTAAGGGGATGTTACAGTGATGTTAATATAAATAAACATTGTCCATGATATGCTGGCACTGTGAGATGTAGCTATTCACTTTTGAAATAAGATGCATCCTTCCAGAAAATTAAGACTTTAACAAAAAAGAAAAAGTGTATTTTTCTTTTCTTAAAGTATATTTTTTCAACATCTATGTATTTTCATTCCCTTCCTTCCTCCCATCCTTCCTTCCTTTTCTTCTCTATTTAGTTTTCTATGTACGTTATGGTGACGAGGACTTAGGGAGTTCTATATGCATTATTAAACAGTATTCAGTGCTTTGATAAAGAGTCTCTTGCCAGGATGACTCAGATAACTTCATTACCCAGAACCTATTATACTTGATTGGACTAATGAAATGAAATGTCAGGGCCTATTAACATGAGGATCACCTTAACACTGTGCTGAAAAACTAACTCTTAGCCCCACCACCTCTCTTGCAGTTGTAAGTTTAGCAGAAACTTTAGATCAAATCTGTTACCTTATATCATCTTAGCTTTGTTCTCAATTTCCAGGTCTGCAAACAACATGGTACTAATCTCTTGCTGCCTATTAGAACATGTTTCCTTACTTTACTTAATATTCTTTTTATCTTCAGTAGTCAGAATAATTCCTACTGAAAACAAATTGAAATTAACCTGAAAAGCTGAAGCACTTGCTCACAGTTTATATTTGTTAAGTGCCTAGAAAGGAGCATTGTGCTCAGCCTATTTCATTTTTCGTGACCGTTCTAATGCATCAAACTCTTTATACTAAGTGGGGGTGCTGATATTATACAGAATAAGTCAGTAGTAGTAAAAAGAAGGAGCTGACTTGAAGCTTAATGAATGACTTCATTCTAAAGACATAAAAAACACTGTCTTATCCAATGAACCACTGACTGTTATGCAACATAATCAATGGAAAGTCAGCCAAGGTAGTCATTGCATTTTTTAAGTATCAAATTTCACAGTCTATGCAATACTTTCCTAATCCCTAAACCTCTATTTTTCCATTTTTAATACTTGTGACAATGTGATAATATGTGATAGACTTCACTTAAAATGTATATATGTATATACATACATACATATATATATATATATATATATATATATATATATATATATATATATGATCTAGGATTTTGGTTGTTGTTCAGCACAATTTGCATGAAATGTCAGGAGAGACTGAACATTATCTTTTGATCCCCACCTTCTCAGGAAATTATTGTCCTGTCCTCACTGAAATTATTGTCATGTCCACATTGAGGGAAACTAGGTTATTTCTTAGAGTTGTTGTGTACTAGCATTTCAAAATTGACCAGTTTATTGGCATAATTTTTCTTCCTAAACTGTAGAGAATAATGTATAAGGATAATCCCTTTGGAAATGCTTAAACCAAAAAGATAATAGTGATTGTCATAAATATGCTCTTCCCATCTGGTGCATATGTATTTGAGTGAAATTCCAAGAATAATTTCAAACCTACTCAGCGTTCAATTTCTGTTGCCCTGGGCAAATGAGCTAAATGCCTCCACTGAAAATATAGGGCTCTCAATTTAGAACTGTCAGATTCACAAGGCTCTTTGTTTCTCCCCCACCATCTTCCCTCCCTCTGTTATCTTTAAGAAATAGTCTCTTTCTCTCCCGTTCTTAAGATTCACCAACAGCCATGCTTTGGATTCCAGCATCTACCTGTCTGTCTATCTAATCCATCAGTCACCTGTTTGTACTTTTTATTTAAGAAACAAATAGACTCAATAAATGAAAAAGAAAAACAAACTCCTGGCATCACCTCTCACTGTCCTTCTACTCTGCCTTGTAGTTTTCTTCACTTAATTACATTTTACATTTTTACTGAAAATATTATCTGCTCCTACTCACAGTCTGGACCTTCATATCACTTATCATTTTATTCAGGTATGGAGAGAGAAATCCCAAATATGGGCGGTTACCACAGAGAGTTTAGTTCTGCCTGTTGAATACTGATAGCCCAGGGGTGGATTTGTCACCCTTCCGGTTCCCTGCGGTGACACGGAGAAGGTGTTGTCCTCCAAAGCTTGATCAAAAATAGCAGCTTTCATTTCATTCCAGGCAGCAGCACTGAAGACAGAACAAAGAAAGAGGACATCATTACTTGGCAGGACTGTTTTAGAAGTGTTTTCTGGAAACCGTAATGCAATGTCCCCTCTTGTAGCTCAAGGGTCAGGTGTTACTACTAGGCCAGACTGAAAATGGAATTCACAGTGTAATCTCTATTCTGCGTCCTATGATACTCGTAAAATTTGCAGCATTCTGATTCTGTTGGAGAGCAGATTTAAAGATAGTGCTGGCATTTCTGACACACCACTAAAAACATTTATTGTCTCCCTCTTCACACTTCTTTTCCATTCTCTCATGTGGCATCTTCATGGAACATGTTCTTGAGAAGCTCTTTAGTGATCTCTTACACCATGCTTACCTACTCTATAATAACCCAACTAGATTATTCCATAGCAGACAAAACAATGAAAGATCTGCCCTTTCTTGGGAGAACTTCTTTTGTGACTTGTGCAACATGAAACTTTTCTTCTTGGCAGCCGTTCATTGTCTATCTCACTCTCTCTAAAAGATTCTTCTTTCTTCTTTCAAATGTTCATATCAGAATCATTTTGGGACAGCTAATCTTTGGGTCCTTGTTTCTGTAGTATTTTAAAGTCATTACAATCATTTCTACCATAGTGTCATCTGCATAGGTGAAAGCCCTGTACATGTGTCTTTCTTTCACTTCAGACAACTATCCTGCTGTCTCTTTCATGCAACAAACTGAGAATCTCAAGACAAAAATTCTTGAAAACATCCTCCTTTGACAACATTGAGCTCCCTCTGATTTGGATTTCTTCCTTATGATTTTGCATGGTTCTTTTTTTCTTTTATTTTAAAGCTATATTTTGAATTATAATTTGTATACTTACTTATTCTCTACTAATTAACATGTATTGTCTTTTCCTCAGGTACTAACACTCAAACAAGCAAGCACTCTTTTTTTTTTTTTTTTTTCTGAGACAGGGTCTCACTTTGTAGTTCAGGCTGGCCCTGAGCTCACTATGTAGCCCAGGCAAACCTGGAACTCAGCAATCCTCCCGTCTCTGCCTCTAGAGTGCCGGGGTGACAGGCATGAGCCACCATGCTCAGCAAGCACTCATTTTTTAATACCATTTTATCCCAAACTCTAAACTCAGGGCCTGGCTTAACGCATTAGCCTTTGTTGATTTATGAAACAATTTAACCAGTGACATAGAACGAATTTCATGAGAGCTTCCATGGCAAGTACAAGGGCACACATGTCAAAGAAACTATTTAAAGTTCACACACAGGAAATTATACCATAGGGGAAGGAGCAAGAGCCATTGGGAGAACTGGAAAACAACTGTATAAAAGAAAAATAAGTTTCCCCAGAGAATAGAATGAAATGTGTCTAATAAAATAACACAGGAAACAAAGATTCTGAAAAGAATGTCATAAGGCAATCTGGACAGCAACACTCTTATAAGTAGACCCTATGTTAAAAGCAAAAAGAGACAGAAAGACAGAGAGACACAGAAAGATAGACATATAATACCTATGACATATAATACCTATAGAGAACAGGTAGGTGATAAATGAATGATAACACCATCACCAGGTCAGCTTGGTTGATCAGAAATATAGAATACAATTGCTAGCTACTGTGAGATTCATTTCAACTCTTTATAAAGCAATCATAATTTTTACCTTCTATTAGCATCGTGCTTCTGGAAACCATGAAAACGACTTATTTCAAATTCCAGTATAATAGTTAACATGTATTGGAGAGCTAATGTTTTGACATAATAATGGTAATTCTTTATTTGCATCTATTTAATACACATAATACTTCATGAGAAAATAGTCACATATTCCCCATCATATAACTAAAACCTGACACACAGAAAAGATAATTTGCCTTTGAATATAAGGATGTTAAAGGAAAGTAAAATTGCACACATTTCAATAAATTTTTCTCTTTCTCTCTCTGTCTCCCTATCTCTCTCTCTCTCTGTCTCTCTCTTTCTCTGGAGATTTAACACAGGGTTCAGAACATGCTAAGGGAGAGCTTTACCACTAGTTTATATTGCCAGCCAAATCACTAGTTTTTTAATTATCATATTATACTGCTTTTCACTTAAAAGAATATATTAAAGAAATGAGAAATATTTTAAAAATGTACAAATATTGGAAGACTCTGATAACCTTTCCAGACAAAATATTAAACTTGTCAAACACAGATTGTTTGCCAGAGCAGTTATAGAATGTGCATGGTGAAATGTCATCTAATTCCTCAACTCCTCTTTGTAAATTAGCAAATTTCACAAATCCTATGTTCGATAATTCTAAATGTTGGCCCAGCATCTCAAGTAACAGATAGGATCAGCCTAGTTAGTATGATATAACTTTAAAGGAATTAGATATATTCTCATGAAACATCAAGTAAGCAAGAGCATACCATGCCTAGACTGTGGACCATGGACCATTACCACTGAGCTCATTAGGCATAAGATAGCAGCACAGAAGCCCACAAGGAATGCTGAGTTGGTTCCTTGCCTTTCACAGTTCAGACAAGATATCTGACAGCTCATGTTGAAAGGGAAGGGGTTATTTGGCTTATAGATTGTAGAGTTTTCAATCCATAGTTGGGTGGCTCCCAGGCACGGATGAGAAACAGGAGTGTACAAAGCAGCAAAGGTAACAAGAGTATTTAACAGCTGCTTTTATCTTTTTCAGCTACTAGGATCAAAGCGGTGACTAGTTACGCCCCTGTAGTGGTTAGCAATCATTCGCCATTAACCCTGGCATCACACATTCCAGGCTCAGCTACCTCTGAAGGAGAAATTCCCACCTCATGTGCATAAAGTTTTGGGGTGACATCTAAAAATCAGCATTCTGTCTCTGGCCCCCTTAAAGAACGATGTAGACCCCTTTAGAGAAAGAGGCATTTAGTCCACCTCGAAGAGTTGCCAAAGTCCTAACAGTGTCAGCGTTGCTGAAAAGACCAAGTCCCAATTCTCCTCTGTCATTTAATCATTTAACGCAAACTCTTAGTTGCGAGCCCCTGGACAAATGAAAAGAAAGTGAAACACTTCCAGCATTCCATGGGATATCGTAGTCATTTCCATCCCCAAAGTTACAGACAAGGGAATACAAAGGAATGGGACAAATGCAAGTAAAAATCCAGCAGGACAAACGTCAAGTCCCTTGGTTCCACTTCCAGCATCCCCTGTAATCTTCGGCAATTTGTGAACTCCAGAGAGCTTGGATGGCTCTGTCCTTATATGGCACTTCTGCTGGTTGTAGCTCCCGCGGCTCCTCTCTTGGACCAGGTCTGATACCTCTTTGCAGCTGCCCTCAGACGACCAATGTTCCTGGCTTCTCCAGACTTCTGGGCTCTCACTGCTCCTCTGGATTCACAGTAACATTCTCACATACTGCCCTGTCAGGGACACACTGCCTGGCTCCCAGGCCTTCTTTGGAAATCTGAGTGGAAGCCTTCCAGACCCCACAACTTGTACATTCCGCTTGTACCTAAAACTAACAGCATGTGGATGAAGGCAAGGTCTGCTGCTAGCTGGAGCAGTAGTAGCCAGGCTTCCCTCTCTCTTGGCTGAGAGGTCCAGTGCCTATGTATCAAATCCAAGGAACAACTTCTGTAGAGTGCCTCTTTTTATATCTAGATATTTTTTATTTGAATCTTTATTGGTATGTTATATATACACACATCACAATCACACTCAACATTGAGAATTTGTACCAGTATATGACGTGACATAATTCTCATTTTTCCCATTCTCCTGCCCAATCTACAACCCCCGTGACTATACATAAGCATTGTTTCTTTTTCTTTTTACCTTCACATTTTTTCTATCCCCTCGTTGCTTACTCCTACCCCC
>PVIC010047997.1:0-13448 GCA_004025085.1 Thryonomys swinderianus | reverse complement strand
TTTCATGAGAGCACACAAGACACTAAATTATTGGTGTTGTATAGTTAGAAATTAAATTACAAAATAATTAAAATACTTTTAAGGTGTGATGTGCCAACAAAGCTTGCATTTTAAAGTATTAAGTAGGATTCAGGTTTCAGATTAGGCAAATTGTTTGGTTGATTCTGTGATGTGTGTAAAGGCTGAAAGCACACTGGAAGGAGATGATCTCTAGAGAAATTATTTTGCAGAAATTTTTTTTTCTTCTTTTTTTGAGAGGATTTCACTATGCAGTTCAGGCTGGCCTTGAACTCTCTGTATAGCTCAGACTGGCCTTGAACTCAAGGTGACCCTCCTGCTGCAGCCTCCCAAGTGCTGGAATTACAGATGTGATCCACCACATCCAACTTCACAGAAAATTTCTTAAAATAATAATTAAGTTTTTAGCAGATTAATGTTCTAGCCTGTTGGCACAACATACAGAAAATACTTACTTGACAACTTTTTAAAGCAAACAGCAGCTTTATAAACTGTAATACTTCTTTATACATATATTAAAGTAACAATGTGTTACTATTTAGTGGTTCTATGTTGAAAATGAAGAGATAACTATTTGTTTGCACATTATAATTCCCAACCTCCCTCCTCCCCCAACTTATTAAGAAGTCAGACAAGAACATTATTTGGATATTAATTGATCAATATTTAAACTATGTGAATTTTTTTGACTAATTTGTTTCCAAATACTGGAAGCATATAAAATACCATCTCTACAAAAATGACCTCCATCAAAGCCTGTAAAAACATTTCAATGTATAACACATTATTTTTCTATGTTTAGTCAAAAGAAATATATTACATCACTTATAAACATTTACACCAAAAACTAAATTCAGATGAGCATTTGTCTTTTGAGAAGTAATCTTCATGGCAAAGAATTCTACTTAAACAAAACTCTAATTTAGAGAGTGGAATTCATAGTGTAAATCATGTATTTTTGTTTTGTTTTGTTTTGTTTTGTTTTTTTGAGACAGGGTCTTGCTTTGTAGTTCAGGCTGGCTCTGAGCTCACTATGTAGCCCAGGCAAGCCTCGAACTCAGCAATCCTCCCACCTCTGCCTCCTGAGTGCTGGGATGACAGGCGTGAGCCACTACGCCCGGCTGTAAATCATGTATTTATGCACTGAGATAGAAATTTAACATTTATTGTTGCTGATTAAACAACTTCTACACACTAAGAAAAAAATCACTATGTTTTTATTTTTTGTGCTGATGAACCCTTTGTCTTCGTTAAATCTCTTTTTTTGGCCTCTAGAAAGTGAATCACACCTATTCCCAAAAATAATTCTCTTTCCTAATTCTCACACCTTCCAGAAATCCTGTAAATCAATATACACAAATTCTGAAGTTTACCTAACAGAAACAAATTATTAAAACATCATGAATATGTATGTAAGTATACTCCTGATGGAGCAGCACTTCCTTGAATAAATCCTGGTACCCTGTCACAGTAAAGGGCTGTCTTCACCTGAGGTGGCTGGCAGCAGACGTACTCGTGAACACGTCATCAAACACATGACTGGTTCCCGCTCCAGGCTGCAGCACGATTAGGTTAATAGTGTTCAGAAGATTTCCTCAACTTCTCTTGATACAAATGTCAGAAATCAAAAATTATGGTTCATGTCCAGAAGAGACAAAAAATGTAAGAGTCCTTTGAAAAGCCGTGCCCTTAAGATCACGAGCTACGTGAACCACTGATGCAGAGCAAAGAAAATTAACATCATAAAAAGTAGGAAAAGCTTTCAAATTCGCTCTTGGGATTCTTAGTAGCTCAAAAACTGTATCATTTCTCGCACTCATACTCCCAGACCCATGGAGAGTGAATCATTTATACTCAAATGGACATACCTTCAGGGCATACTCATAATGAAATAAATATGTCACAGATGTGCAAATATTATCTATTTTCTCTGATATGAGAAACTGAAGTTATAAATGTGTTCTAGAATGCTTGATTGATATTGTGAAATAGTAAATATTGAAAGGGTAATGGGGCTTAGGGGTAAATAATGAAGAAAGAAAAAAATTGATGATTAAAAAAAGGAAACAATGGAGCCGGAGGGTTAGCTCAGTGGTTCCGGCGCCTGCCTTGCAAGCGCAAGGTCCTGAGTTTGATCCCCGGTAACCACATAGAATGCTGGGTGTGGAGACTCACGCCCACCAACAATCAATGCCACATACCACAGTGCTGGGTGTGGTGGCTCATGCCTGTAATTCCAGCACTAGGGAGGCAGAGGCAGGAGGATTGCTGAGTTTGAGGCTTGCCTGGGCTACATAGTGAGCTCAGAGCCAGCCTGAACTACAAAGCAAGACCCTGTCTCAAAAAAATAAATTAAAAAATAAAATAAAAAAGGAAACAATGCTTATGTATATAGGGATGGGGGGAGATAGGATGGGTAGGGGAAGGGGAAAATGAGAATTAAGTTGTGTCATATACTGGTACAAGTTCTCAATGTGGAGTATAATTGTGATGTGTATATATAACGTACCAATAAAATGTACCAATAAAAAACAAAAGATCCGCTGCCTCTTAATCCACGTGATTTTCTAGGGCTTCATTCCTTACAAGCTGCAGGCCTTTGAGTGGAATTTCCACAGTGTGGACGGGACTGGAACAACAGCCCTGTCAGCATGCTAGGAAAGCCGGCAGGCACATTTCTACACAGCGATGTGCCTAAACTTTTGCAACCTACAAATAGTCTTCCTTTTTTTAATATCTACCTGCCCATAACGAAACTCCTTTGTGAAAGCAAATATAACCCTACCATGTTATATCTTTGAAAAAGCTAGTAGGCCAGGCATGGTGGCTCATGCCTGTAATCCCAGCACTCAGGAGACAGAGGCAGGAGGATTGCTGAGTTCAGGGCTTGCCTGGACTACATAGAAAGGGCAGGGCCAGCCTAAACTACAAAGTAAGACACTGTCTCAAAAAAAAGAAAAGAAAAAAAGACTCATGAATAGAATGATACTACTCTGGAAAATACAGGTTTTTGCTAATTTTGAGATCACACAATTGGACCATTATTTGGATTTTGAAACTCAAATGAAGAAATATGTCTTTAAGAAACTGCTCATATAAAATAAGCAGCACAAGAATTAATGAACATGAAACTAAGGAACAGAGACAGAAAGAGAATGCCTGTTTCTGTGACCTTTTGCTTTAACCTGAACCTATTGAATCAAATCCCAAAGATTAAAATCTCAGAATACTTTATATTTCAAGGAAACAAACAGAATCTTTCTGTGGGAGGGACATTTTTTCAAATTATACCTCATGATCATCAGGTCCCAGGGGAAGAAAGTAACTCCCTCTCCATCAAAACTTTTCCATCATACTCCTCTTATTAAGAACACCTTGACCTCCTAGGCTTAAATATAATAATGTTCATTTGCTTATCTTCTAGAGAAGTCCTACTCTTGAGATCAGAATTTCAAATTTCTCCAACTGTCAGTGCTTATTCTCTTTTTTTGTTTTTCTCTGGGGTTTTGGAGGGTTGCCTTGTTTAGATTTCTTATCTGTTATGTATCTCAATGTTTTGGAGCAGTGAAGAAAACTGAAATCTTGGTGGCCCAAAGATTAAACATGATTCCAGAATTTATTAAATTTGTGTGACTGAGGCCCATGCATTCAGAGACTCCATGCTGTTAGCTGTGACTTGGCCCTAACCTCACAACTGCAGTCTTCTCCTTCCTTCCTGAATGAGACACATATATGTTACAGTGAACCAACCTAGCAATGTAGCACCTTCAGTTCTACAACCTTGAGCATCATCATTTGATCATCAGTGTTTTCCAAAGAAAATTTTTTTATTGAAAGGTAGAAATGAGAAACATCTTAAAATGTCACAAGAATGAGATCACAAAACTCTCAGGGCAACAGGAGGCATAAGGCCATAGCCAGCTCTGTCATTCTGACTTAGCACAGTCGGTTTTTGAGGGGACCTTGCAATTATAAAGAATGAATAAAAACACTAAGAACCTTTTCTTATTTCCCATAATTCTTCCAGGAAGTGTAGGAGATAAGTGAACTGCTGGTCAAACAATATCCTGGGCTATGCTTGTTAACTAATGTAATTGCAACAACTTATTTGGTATAACTTCTTTCTTGTTCTTTTTCTTAATCTCTAAGAGCTTATATGCCGTGAACACAATTTCCAGAACACCTCTTCTGAGCAAATAGACTGTGTTTTTTCACCAAGAGCCAATTCTCCTTTGGCTCAAATAAACTGTCCTCCCACTCAGTTTTTGCAGCTCAACCTTCCTTTTATTTTGAGAATACATGTCAAGTTACCACATAATTCCCCATAAATAGGTTCAGATATTATGTGTCAATTAAGAAGAGAAAAAAAATCTTTCCATAAATTCTGATTCCTCCAAAGTTTGAGGGTTTGAGTTTTTGCATTCATTCATTTTGGGGGTTTTTGCTCTTTTGATGTTTTGTCTTTATGTTAATAAAACCAAAATTTTATTTCACTATTGTTACAGTCCTCCCATAGCAAAATACCACAAGCTTTAAACATGAAAATTTCATTTTCTTACATCTGTGGAGTCTAGAACCTATGTAAATATGTCAGAAAATTTGGTTTCTTCTTGATGCTTCTCTTTTTGACGTATAGATGGCTACTGTTTTTCTGTGTGCCAGGTCTTTCCTCTGTTCATTTTTGTGCTGGTTGTCTATTTCCTCTTCTTATTGAACATCAGTTCTGTTGGGTTAGTGCCCATCCTAACAGCTTTTTTTAAACATAATCATCACTTTAAAGACCCCATGTGTAAATATTGTTAAAGTAGAAAGCATTAAGAGATTATGTACATTCACAAAAACCAGCAGGAACACTACTCAAATTCATAACAATCACTATGGATCAAACAAGGTGAAGGCAATACTGAATCCTACAGAAACATTAGTGTCATCATTTGTGATACAAGACATAATGTCTTTTTTATTAAGAAAACAAAAATCACTGCTTACCATGTACTGCTCTGAAAGTCATTTCCTACTTAGAATTTCTATTAATGAATGTACTGTCCTAGCAGTATCTAGAAATAGCCTTGTAACTCAGAATTCAATAATTTATCCTCCCTTCAGGTCCATGGCTTTGAAATTTTAACCCATTGTTTTGTATCTGAGAAATGAAATATGACCCAGCTTCATCAACGAGAATATCTTTTTTCCTTAGAAAGTATAAAATATTTTGTTGTTTTACAACAAAATGACTAAATAAATAAAACTATAATCATTTTACCATAAATTTCCTGAATTATTTAAAATATATTTCCATTGCTGTTTATTCTAAATTGTTCTGTATATATATATTAGCACTATATAATTGAAATTTCTGGTGACAAAAATAACTTAATTGGACAACTATGAGTTAACTGTATTATTAAGTAACTAAGGGTTAACTGTATAACTATACTCACTGTAGACTATACCTGAGTATCCATGACAACTGAATAACTATACTCATTGTAGACTCTACCTGAGTAGCCATGACAACTTCTCACCAAAGGAGCATAACAGACTCAAAGTCCTGTCAGAAGTCTTTGCTTTGCCCCCCTCCACTTCTCTGCTTTGCATAAACTATCCTTGCTCTATTCCCAGGGATACTTCAATGGGCTTAAGCCTCATAGATGTAGTGATGTCAAATTACTAACCACTCAAAGACTGCCAAATACTCTGCTTATGCTTCTGTACCATCCTTTTTGTGACCCTTTAATACTGCTAGTCCACAGATATTCTGGGCCTGACTCCTTTGGGGAAATATTCGGATGTGGTACACTGGTGTGAATAAAATTGTTTACTGCATCCAAACCTGTGGGTGTTGTTTCCCAGTTTTGGGATTCTGCAACATTATAACTGAAGTTACTGTTATAAAAACTGTAGTATTGACTAGATAAGGAAGATGTGTTTTTTCTATAAAATGGAGTATTACTCTGCCATAAAGAATGGCAAGTTTCATTCATATGCAAATGGACACAACCTTGAGGACACACTAATAAGTGAAATAAATAGATGACAGATATGTAAATACTGTATCTTTTCTTTGGTATGAGAACCTATAGATGTAAATGAGTTCTAGAATGTATGATAGATTTTGTGAAATAGGATATACTCAAAGGGAATGTGGTAGGGGAAAGTAATGAGGGGAAAGAATAAATGTGATTTGAAAAGACATGTATATAGTGGGTGGGGGGTTGTGGGATGAGTAGGGATATGGGTAAAAATGAGAATTAATTTGTGTCATATACTGGTACAAATTCCCCAATGTTGAGTGTGATTGTGAGCTGTATGAAAAATGTACCAATAAAGAATCCAATTAAAAAAACAGTAGTGTTAAATTTACATATATTGATGTATAATGAGGACTATATATATGTAAAATGTACATATGCATTCACATCAAAGAGTCTTAAATGGGGCCAGAGATTTAGCTCAGTGGTTCTGGTGCCTGCCTCGAAAGCGCAAGGTCCTGAGTTCGATCCCGGTAACCACATAGAATGCTGGGCATGGTGACTCATGCCTACCAGCTATCAATACCACATACCACAGTGCCGGGCATGGTGGCTCACGCCTGTTATCCCAGCAATCGGGAGGCAGAGACAGGAGGATTGCTGAGTTCGCGGCAGCTTGCCTGGGCTACATAGTGAGCTCAGGGCCAGCCTGAACTACGAAGCAAGACCCTGTCTCAAAAAAAAAAAGAATCTTAAATGGTAACAAGCTAATTAACTGCCACCAATTCTCCTAGCTAAATTGTAATGATAGCAATATCAGTATGATCAAGTTGGAACAGTCCCACACACATGTATGCATGGCATACATATCATTACTGACATCGAGTGAACAATTTTGGTAACAAGCTAATTAATTCTGTGCCACCAATTCTCCTATCTAAATTGTGATGATAGCAATATCAGTATGATCAAGTTGGAACAGTCACACACACATGTATACATGGCATACATATCTTTACTGACATCAAGTGAACACTTTTGAAATGACATTGAATGTAATGAAATTTAATGTAAGATGAACACTGAGTTCAAGGAAGCTACCTGAAAAAACATGTGCATCTTAGAATCTCTCAATTACACTATTTAGAGTGATGAATTAATAAAATTTTAAAAACCTGTATTGTTTTATTTAATTGGCACCAGAGAAGTTTTACTATTTGGTTCACAGAAACCAAGATGGAGAAAACATACACACAAAACTTGCAAGGTCTGGAGTCAAACTCAGAATACAAGGTTCCAACTTCATGGGACATTCCATGTTTCCAAAGACAAGCTAAAGCGAATCTGTTCAGTTGAGATGTTGCATCCTCTGCTCATCTTTCTCGGGCTTATAAAATTGGTAAAATAAATATAACCTTCCTGCAGAACATGACATTTCAATTTTATTCAAGGTCCATAGGTTTCATCACAAAATGTTTATGGAAGCCTTAACCTATTTCCACGGGCACAAGAAATGAGTATAAAGTGTCACAGTAGGGAAGAAGAAAGAAATATGCTCATTTCTGTGGTTGATGTCGCATTGATTTTGTGTGTGTGTGTTTTAATATCATGCACTCTCTTCCCCCTTCTTTCACTACATCACAAATGTTGTCCTCTCACTCTCTGACTTGCAAAGACTGTTATTTCCTCTTCAACTTTCTGCTAACTTTGCCTCCAGGGTTCAGTGTGGTAGACTTCCTATTATCAGTGAGATCTAAACTCACGCGCCAGCCTCTTGGTGAAGTTTGTCCTTAATACCTATTTTAAAGAAAGGAAAGTCACTCTCTGTATTATTGCCTTAGGGTTAGACTGCGTGAATTTTGGGTGTGTGTGTTAGTACTTCCTTATCACCTCTCCCTTTCTCCGAACACCTGAACCTCATCTCTACTGCCGACAATTAAGACTGAAGGCACAGTTATCTTTTTTACACTGAAAACAGAGCCTGCACTTCTTAATTTCTAAAACAAGCTAATCAGCCCATATTCACTGATCAGATAAACGACATCATTTGTGTCATGTAAAACTCAAAGGAAAAAAATAAAGTAACAATGTTATAGAAAAGACCTGTCTGCTACTGAATTAAGGTTATAAAATCTACGTGAAGAACCAAATCAAAATTCCTTCCCTGGCAGTTGCTGAACATTTGTAGTAAACTGCTCCCTGAGCAAGCCCACACGTCCCCTACCCACATTCCCGCCTCGAGCCAGAGTGCATCTGTTGTTCATTCCCCTTATCCTGGCTGCTGCTCCAAATCATTTACCTTTGTATGATAAAAAGAAACTCTTTAACCTCTCTTTACTTTGTACATTACAGACTACAATAGGAAGAGAAATGAAGAAGGCCATTCCCTCCCACCATGTTCCCTGTTTTTAGAAAACTAAAGTCCTCTCCCAAAGCAAAATTTCCTAAAACATTCACCAGAGGTTGACCAAAGAAACAAATTACTGAATTAAAGCCCATGAGAATCAATAATTATATAACAGAGTGGCACAGGAATTCCAAATATGAATGGTTCAAACTTTATGAAGTTCAAACTTCACAACTCATCCTCTCTAGATTTATTCCCATGTAACAGTTCTCTAGACAAAATCTTGTAAACCAGAAAGAAGCAGGAGAATGATAGACTAATCAAAACTCCTTGGTCATATTAAAAGGGAGAAAAACTGATCTTACTTGTATTGCTTTGCCTTGTCCACTGATTTGTATACATATTTAATTGTAAAATAATCTGCATATTTTGATTTCTTGTGATTTCTTAGATATATATGTCATTTATCCTAGTTAATAAGATATGTATAGCAAAAAGATTTTCTATTTAGGTACTCATCCTTTCCTTCAAAGTCTTTTTCAGTGCAGTATGGACATCTTTGTTTCTCAAGCTATAGATGAAAGGATTCATCATTGGTCCCACAATGGTATAAAAAACTGTGCATATTTTATCTTGACCAAGAGACTCAGTAGAAGGCTTAAGATACATGAATGCTGATGCTCCAAAAAAAAGAGAAACAGCAATGATGTGAGAGCTACAGGTACTAAAGGCTTTGGTCCTGTCTTTTGTAGAATGGATACAGAGGATATTGGAAAGAATCAAAGTATATGAAATGAAGATGACAAGACTGGGTCCTATAACATTGACACCCACCACAATGAAACTCACCAGCTCATTGACAGAGGTACTTGTGCAGGAGAGCTGCAGGAGAGGAGGTATGTCACACATGAAATGATCGATGACATTGCTGTCACAGAACGTGAGTCTCAACATACACCCTGTGTGGGCCATGGCACCCAAGAAGCCCATCACATACACACCCACTGTCATCATGAAGCAGACACGATGGGACATAATAACCCTGTAAAGCAGGGGCTTACAGATGGCCACATATCTGTCATAGGCCATTGATGTCAAAATGCAGCATTCATCAATTACAAAGAAAGCAAAGAAAAAGAGCTGAGCCATGCACTTACCATAAGAGATGATGTTCTTTTTTACAAAACCCAGCAGCATCCTAGGGGTTATTACAGAGGAGTAGCAAAGATCAATGAAGGAAAGGTGGAAGAGAAAGTAGTACATGGGAGTGTGCAGGTGAGGATTCAGGGCAATGAGAACAATCAAGCCCAGGTTCCCCAGCACGGAAACCACATAGATTCCCAGGAAGAGGAAGAAGAGAGGCAGCTGGAGCTCTGGCTGTTGGGTTAAACCCAGCAGGATGAACTTGGTCGCTGAAGAGCCATTGGGTGAGGCCATCCTTTCCTGGGACACTTCTGTGAGAACAAGAGAGTAGGACATGTGATGTTAAAATATGATCACACTGGGCTGGAGATTTAGCTCAGTGGTTCTGGTGCCTGCCTCTCAAGCACAAGGTCCTGAGTTCAATCCCGATAACCACATAGAATGCTGGGCGTGGTGGCTCATGCCCACCAGCAATCAATACCACATACCACATACCACAGTGCCGGGCATGGTGGCTCATGCCTGTAATCCCAGCACTTGGGAGGCAGAGACAGGAGGATTGTTGAGTTCACAGCAGCTTGCCTGAGCTACATAGTGAGCTCAGGGCCAGCCTGAACTACAAAGCAAGACCCTGTCTCAAAAAAAAAAAAGAAAAAATAGGATCACACCACTTTCCAAGTAACTGTACTGTAATGAAAGCTGAGTCGTGAAATAGGAGGATGAGCTCAAGGCCACTGTTCCCAGAACCCTTGATTTCTCCATTTTACACTTGATCTTAGCCAAAAGGCCAAGGAGCGATTGATCTCTCCATTTTAGAAGACAGAGGGAAGGTATAAAGATGAATAATGCAGTATTTAAGAAGCAGTATCTGGAAGGATGGATTTCAGGAGCCAAAGCCCGTCTTTGGTTCTGCAGCATCCCTGTTCCACATCTGCCTGGACAGTCCCCCTCCCAACTAAGAATCACCATAGGAGACGAAGCATTTCAAGGACTCATGGAACCTCAAAAGTTAGATTTGCAGGAAGAATAGGAGATACAATCCAATGTTTACCCTTAGGTATTATGGCTTCAGGAGAGGACCTTGTTAACTCTCCTTCTCTACTTTTAAAGAACTAAGTGGCTCTGATGAGTTTTAGAAGGGTTCCACCTGGAAAAATATTTTTCTTTCAACAGAATTGATGTTGTTTGGAACAAATTTTAAACTAAGAGAGCCAGTGGCCCTAGAATCCCAGGCTGTGATAAGCCATGAGTTATTGATTATGATTCTGGTGATGATTTTGTTCAAAACATCCTCTCTCTTGACGGGAGTGGGAAATAGCAGTACTAATAGCAAAGAGCCATCTTCTAACACTACCCAAGGGGTTTTTATGAGTTCTGAAAACCTAGGAACCTGGTTAAAAACCTAGTAATTTCTCCAGGGATCAGGTTAAAAGAAATTACCTATGCTGTGTTTGCCAGCTAATTAACGATAGTAACATTGGCTCATCAAAACTATACCATTTTACATACATTTTGATTTTCTTCCATATAGAGACATCTCCAAATAAAGAAGCAGTGCCAATGCCTGTTCCCTTTGGGGAAATATAGGGAGCCACTTGAGTTTTTTTTTTAATTTGTTATTTCACAGAGAATTGAACTAACATCAGGGTTGAATTAGAAAGATTAATGTGTCAGGCACCAGTAGGAGAGATCAGATATAAAGAGATGGTGGTAGGGTGAACTCCCAGAGGCAATTTCAATATGAATGACTCAAATGGAAACAAAAAGAAGAAGGAAAGGGAAACTGCCATGAATTAATGCTACTGTTGTGAGTAACTCTGAGAAATAGTCATATTCAGAAATTATGTCCCAAAATATTCAGGAAAATTCATCACAAAGATAATAAAAATAGACAATAAAATGTTCCAAGATAGTAGCCTACATGCTTCTTCATAGGGTACTCAGAAAATACAAAAATATTAATAAAAATCATTTATTCATTATGGATTAATAGGAATCTAAGTAAAGTGTGCAATAAGAAAATGCACACATAATGCTAAGGAAAACTTAGGAAAGGTCAGACCATGAGAAAAAAATCCCTGAAGGTCATTTCCACAGATATTAAAGCAATGTGGTTAGTGAACTACATGAGAAAAGGTAAGGAAAAAGAAAACAGAGGACAAGGAAAAGAATCATGAAATCTCTTCACTATAGATTTTGTACTTAGATAATACAAAATTCAACAACTGCTAAAATTAGTTCTAATCTTTTCAGACTTCCCAAAATTACTAAGGGACCAAAGTCTCTCTAGGGAAACTTGAAAAATATCCCCTAAGACAGACATTCCTTCAGTTTCAGGCATGATGAAGACCTTGGTGATTCACTAATATTTGTTATCTGTGGAAATATGAGCAACTTTTATTTAGAGAATGCAAGAACAAGAGGTCACATCATTTCAAATCACACTGCAAGAGAAATTTATGTTAACTTCTAAATCAGAGCTCAAAATGAAGATCATTTTTTACATTAAACTGCCAATTGCTATCCAAACCCTCATGACCATTTTCTTTCCTATTAGTAATAAAGGCTTTCTAGTGTTCCGTCTTTCTGTCAACATTTGGTATTGTCACTCTTTTAAAATTTTAGCCCTTGTGATAGGTATGTAGTAGTGTTTGTTTTTATAATTCGAAGCTCCTCAGTGACAAGGAAGGTCAGCACATCTTAGATCTATATATACATATATAGACATATATATTCTCTGCATATTACTGATCCAAGTTCTTGATTATATGTGTATTTTGCAAATATTTGTTTTTCATTTTTTTAAAGTATGATAGTTTTTGTAAAATAGTAAATATTCAAAGGGAATTTTGTGTGGGAAGGTAATGAAGGAAAAGTATAAATATGATTCAGAAAGAAAGTGAAAGAGCATGTATACAAGTGGTGGGGGCTTGTGAGTGGGTAGGAATGTTGGTAAAAATGAGAATTAACTTGTGTCATATACTGGTACAAATTCCCCAATGCTCTGTGTGTTTGTGAGCTATATATAAAATGTACCAATAAAAAATTCAATTTTTAAAAAGTACTGTCTGGAAGGAAAAATTTTTAATTTTCCTAAACTTTAACCTACCAATTATTTCTTTCAAGATTCTGCTGTGAGGTGTTTTCATCACCAAGTCCAAGGTTACCTAAAACACTTCTTGTGAGTTCTAGTTTTATGGTTTTCTCATTTTGTTTTTAGCTACATGATCTATTTAAAGTTTCCTTTGAGTGTGTACATAGGGTTGTGCATGTGCACACATATGCACACATAGGTGTGAAAAATTTTGAGTTATATATTCAGCTTTTGGTGGGAGGTTCTTGCTTTCAGTGCATGCACCTCAAATTTTTCCAGCACCATTTATAAAAGTCTATTTTTCTTTATTGAATGGCCAAGCTTCTTATCAAATACCAGTTGACTACCTTGTATGAATTTGTTTTTTCTGTCTCTATTCTGTTCCACTGATCTAGAGGCAAATCCTCTTATAAATAATACACTGTCAGAATTACTACAGTGGTGTAGATAGTCTTGAGTTTGGGTAGTGTTATCTTAGCATTATTCTCTTTTCTGAGTATGATACTGGAATTCTTAGTCTTTTACCTTTCCACATACACTTCAGAATCATGTGTTATCAACAATACTACACCGTGAAATTTTGGTTTAGATTATTCATATATCTACTTGGGAAAAATTGTTACATTAACATTATTAACTCTTAAATATATCTCCTTTTTTAGGTCTTTTTAATTACTTTTTTCTGTTTTATAGTTTTCTACAAATAGATCTCATACATACTAGCATTCTAAATATACACAAGGTAAAACAAAGAAGTAGAGAAATTATACGAAAAAACAGCTTTGTTAAACATGTTTTAAGTTTTATGACAAAAAGTAAAAACTCATAAAACATTTGTAGAAATAGTTTATTTTATTAATAAAACAATTATTTT
>PVIC010047996.1:0-13672 GCA_004025085.1 Thryonomys swinderianus | reverse complement strand
GGGAGAGTAAATTTTAAAAAATAAAAACCATCTAACACCCTCAAACCCACTATTTTTCTTTGACAGGGTCTCACTTTGTAGTTCAGGCTGGCCCTGAGCTCACTACATAGCCCAGGCAAGCCTCGAACTCAAAATTGTCCTGCTTCTGCCTCCCAAATGCATGGATTACAGGTGTGAGCCACCATACCCAGCATTGTGGTACGTGGTACTGATTGTTAGAGGGCAAGACACCATGTCCGGTATCATTTTATATGGTTACCAGGGATCAAACTCAGGACATTCTGCTTGCTAGGCAGGTACCAGAACCACTGAGCTAAATCTCTGGCCCATTTCTGAATTTTTTTTGACAGGCAAAATTTCAAACAAAAACTTTTTCAGGCCTGGAGCTTTAGCTCAGGGGTTCTAGCACCTGCCTTACAAGTGCAAGGTCCAGTTTGATCCCTGGTACCACATAACCAAAATGCCAGTGTGGTGGCTCACGCCTATAAACCCAACACTTGGGAGGCAGAGGCAGGAGGACTGCTGAGTTTGAGGCTTGCCTGGGCTACATAATGAGCTCAGGACCAACCTGAACTACAAAGTGAGACCGTTATCTCGACAGCAGCAGACTGATGTTCCAGTAACCGTCAAAATTTTGTCTTAAAAAAGATGAAAGTGTACACATTCCCTTGACAAAGGACATGGGGTAATGTATCAAGAAGTGGAAACTACTTGTCCTACAGTCATCTTCAGATACCCACTTTACGCAACAGACTTCCTTTTCTGTAAGCACAAGCCCCAACTTTACAGTAAACGGCCTTTCAAAGCAGTCAACACCTCACACAATTTGCTCCATGTTTAACATTAAATTCTGTATCATACAGGCAAATTCCTAATTCCTAGGCAGCTTTGAGACATGTGCCCATTTAACTTTCCCTTTAACAGGCAGCTTTGTGCACCCCTGCCACCGTTAAGGTCTTAGAGATCATAACAGACAAAATGGCATTATTACTTTTTCCAATTATAAGCAGTGTTCAATCAAAAATTAAATCAACCCAATGTATTAACGGTCTTTTTTTTTTTTTTTTTTTTTGCAAACAGCAATCTTCAGAAAACTTAATGGCTGTAGTGGGTACACAGAAGATTCAGATTTTATCTTGATTCCTGAATATTTTGCAGTCTGTATCAACTTATTTTCTTCCTGAGAAAATAAAGGCAAGTATTTCTGATGGAAATAAACCTCATTCTTGTCCTGATTTCAGGACAAGAGTATTAAACTGAAATTGTAAGGTACACAATTTCTTACAACTGCACAGGATCAAACTCACTGAAAAAGCAGTATGAACACATGCAAACTCCATTACCACCCTGTTGAGATAATCATCCTAGCCTGGCTTCAATTTACAAGCATATCTCTTTAAATACACAAGCATGACAGCAAACTGTCAGGACTCAGGAGGCAAAACAAGACTGCAATTTGAGGGTAGCACAACTTACGCAGCTCGCCTCCCAAAAGGATCTATATACATGCAGGAAACAGCTGTTCAAACTAGATATACATGACTGCAGATTTTACTGTTATCAGATGACTTGTCACCATGTCTTCTTAAACATCAGTCCACATTGTCTCATAGATCTTCTACTCGTCCTTACCATAAAACATTTGAACTAACTCACTGCCTCAAGAAACCACGATGGGGACTTAGTTCAGTCACACTGTACCTGCCTCCTAAACTTAAGGTCGATTCTACCGCTGGCACACACACCCTTCCTCCTGGTGCCAGGACTCCCAACTTGTCAGCGCCTTGCACTTGCGAAGCAGGCATAGCACCACTGGACTATCACTGGCCGCCTTGCCCACTTTTGGTGTTCCACTTCACTGAAGACCGCTCAAATCTCACGGATGTACCACCCAAAGATCCCAGGCATTTTTGTCCTGAGGCTGCATCCATCTGAAGAACGGTGGCTAATTTTTAACTTGGAAAAATAACCTTTCCTTACACATTTCTCACTTGTTTTCCCTTTAGATTCTACATCTTTTAAACAAAAGCTCACTCCAAATTTCCTGGTTTATGCACTAAAGTTATAACATTCAACTATAGGACTTATATGAACACTGTTGAGTGACAAAACAACACACAGGTTTCTAAAAATACTTTAATGAAAAAGTCATCTTTCTGTAAACATTTCATTATACCATAAATGAAACATTCAAATCCATTACAGATCACCTCTGAAAATCAGAAAACATTGAAGGTTTTAAACTGAGTAGACAGGCTAACAATCCTTACGTTACCCCTGCACATCGGCATGCTTTGTTCCCTTAATAACATTACTCAACTCCCAAAGATAGTCATTAGAAATACTTCAAATTTTGACTGATACTGAACCCTTAAAAACCAATCCTCTATTAGTCTCCTGTCAAATAGAGTTCGTTGCCGCGCACTCTCCCCTTTAGAACACAAGTGTAAACTCCGCTTTGTAAGAAATGTTATTACTGGAAGGAGTGACCTACACGTTTAACAAAACCAGCTTAACTTTACCTCAAGCATTTCCAATTTTCCTTATGGGTGCTACCACCTATGAACATTTTTCAGAAATGACCACAGAACTACAGTGCAAAAAAATAACTTTATTTCACAAGTGAATTGGAATAGAAAGAACACCCTTTAAAAGACTTTTCCTATTTTTTTAGGAATTTTGAGTAAAACCTTGATTTATCTTTTAAAGGCTATTGCCTTACACTCATTTGTGTAGAACTTGTGATCCAGTCAACCTTTTGTTTTCACAGAAACTAGTACTTTGAGTCTGTCCCCTAAAATGTTATTTAAAGTGAATTAAACCTCAATTTTTTATATGCCCTATTGGGGCGGCAAAAATAGCCCTTATGAACAATCAGCAACTGATATGAACACCAACCAAGTCAGTCTTTGGGAAAGTTACCTTTTCTGTAAGACCATTAGTGTAATCAAGCCCCTACTGCCTCTGGTCAAGATTCACCCAAATGAACAAAACCAAATTCATCCTCAGTCCAAATTCCCTGAATTTGTGAGTCCACTTCAATGAAGACAACTTTTCTATCTGTACGATATAGTTACTATGTAAGTTCACTTGATGTTTTTCCTAGTACAGCTAGTACAGCTGACAATGTAATGTGTTACAAGTCATGCTTTATGACAAAAACTGTTTGGGTTATTCTTTCCCTTACCAAACTCACTACCCTAAAGACACTATGAGTGCTATACAGCAAAGAACGGGCTACATGTGACTCAAGACGGACACTCAGGGATTGTGATGTCAGATTTTTAAAAACTAACGTTTGAATTGTGTCGAACATGGTACCACTGTAGTTTTCAGCTTAATTTTCCCAATGTACCTACTGGAGGGATTTGTTTTAAAGTATGTAATATAGATTTATATGGTAATAAATGGTGTCAAGTTTTACTGTGAGCTACAAACCTTACCCAGCCAGAAACCTTCGATTTTAAGATGGTAGGAAAGACATTCCTCATTTAGGCAAGCAGGGTTCTCATTCAACCTGCAAATCAAAAAGATTACTCTTACCTTGCTTTACAAAAAATTACTCTTTAATTAGTGAAAAAATTCAAATTCAAGCCTTACCTAATGCTTATTGCCCTTCCTTGCAGGTCTAAATGCTAGACCTAGCAACTGTGGCAACTATCTCTCATTGATGTTCCAAAAGGCGAAGAGTTCCTTCCTGCTAGACTTTCTTCGATATTTCAGTTGTAATAAGCAGATTTAACTAGCTTTTGAAAAGTTGCTCACTATCATCATAGTATCTTATGCCTTCACTTCTCTGTAGTTGAAGCTCTTGCTGCTGCCTTGTCATTCTTTTTTATGCTGACTTGTCCATACTCAAAAGGCTGCTGACGTCCTGTCTTAGGGAGTTTCCTTTGATCCACACTGTGCTTTAAAAAGCACATCTTAGGTCCTTTAAAGCTGGTTAAATCGCTCTCCTCATGGCTTACTTTTCCACACTGTTCACACAAACTAAGCTAATACAACTTATAAACAGGTCACATACACGGGTTTCACCTGCTTATAGGTTGCAAACATCAACTTACTGAAAATATTTTCACTATTAGTTCCAGAACATAGAAAGTTGGTTATAACAGTACAATTAACCTCATATGCCATTAAAGGATACTGTCAAGGTTGTGTCAGACAATTTCACAAACAAAAACAGAAAATGTTAATCTCCCCCATTCCTTCAACCTTTATTATATGAATAAAAGAACTTGAGACAATTTAGCTCAATTTTAATAAAATGTTTCCCAAGCAATATTTTGACCAGGTACCCAAGGTTTAAATTATGAACATTGACAGTGTCCATTTATATAACCACACTTTGTTATTAAGGACTTAACCATTTTCTAGTATTAGCCTATTTTCTACACTGCTTATTCACATATGCCCATTAACAAATGGAATGTTGTCTGTTACATTTATTGGTTTGTGAGTGTTTTCTGGAAAACTGCAGTATCTGTGAAGACCGATTTCCATGCTGGCATTGCATGCATCCAAGTATTAATAATGCACAGAGGCACAGAATTAGAGCAACAAGAGAGCATATTCAAACACTAGCACACCCCATTCCCCTTTTTATTGCTTGTTTTGCTTAGTACTTTAAAAACCAAATAAAAATATTGAATTCAATGTTGAACTGCCAAAGAAAAAGTAACAGCAGGGCACATACTTAGGGCTTGATGAAAGAAATTGTAAGCACTCTAGCTGGCGCAGAACAGAAGACATTGATTTATATATATGACCTTATAATCTAAAACTTTTCTCAACCAAGGTCTTCCAAACAAATTGACAACTCACACCAACACGATTTAGGCTCAAATGTACACAATGAATAACACAATGTGTTCTTTGGGAATTTAAGAACTTGAAGATTATCCCAATTTGAATTCAGGTCTTTGGAAAGTGAGATGCTTGTACTAAGCAACTGCTACATTTCTGCTGCATTAAATTTTGAACAGTTACACCTAAACTATCCTTGGTTTTATTCAGCAAAACGTATAGGGTAAACACAGGAGAAAGCTTGCCAGCCAGTTAGGGGTTCAATAATGCATGTTTTTATTCTCTTGCTCTGAGCATTTGTATGGGGGGGAGTAGAAAAAAACAACAGAAGTTAAGATTTTAAAGCTGGGCCTCTTGTGTGTGCTTTAAAAAAACCAAACAAAACCAAGTATCCACTAATTTGCTCAAACAAAGCAGGCTTAGTGGTCCTGTATCTCAAAAGTTAATGGTTTTTAATGTGGGAAAGGAAAAACACCCACTACCCTTTTTCCAGAATTTAAAGAGGGCAGTAGACTTTCTTTATACCCAAAAACTATGGCAGCAGTTTAAATGTGACCAAAGTAAATGCAGAATGGAGATGTTTTAAACACGGCTAGGACTCAGCAAATCTAACGCACTAAAACCATGATTACATTTTGAAAGAAAATGCACAAAAACCAATAAAAATTTTGAGAATTTCATTTGAAAGTAATCTTAATGCTATTAAATTCACAAATATGCTAATTTAAATACCCAATCCTATTTTATCTAAAACACACATTGCAAACATACAAATATCTATTCTCTCCACATGTCAGTGCCCATTCACCATGGTTTGAAATGGGGAGAATAGATTCATTCCCCTTAATCTGCAAGTCAGTAGGTGTTTCTTTACAGTTAACTTTAGCAAAATTCATACAAAATAGTAATTAACAATGATCTTCTTTACTTGTTAACTCACAAGGAAACACCTTCAAAACTGCGTTTTGTTAAAGTTTCTGTACTAAAGTGTAGAAAAACTGAACTACACAAATATTGAAAAGTTAAAAATTCCTTAATTTTTTATTCCTGGTACCACTACCACAATTTACAGGGCAATATACCTGATGTAATGAAAAGAAAAAGAAAAAGACAAAGCTACAACAGATAAAAGACCTCAGGAATGTACATCTAATTGACACTACATTGCATTAATCAATAGCTGCACTTTTGCAAACTGTGGCTATGACAGTCCTGAACCAGAAGGGTTTCCTGTTTAAGCTGCAGTAACTTTTCTGACTATGGATCATCGTTCCTTCTGTGGCAGATTTTTACAGTTCCGCTAATGCATTTGGGACGACTGTCTCAAAGTAACCTGCAGCTTTCCTGACAACTCCTCGCTCTCTCTCCTGCTAAGAACTGTAGCCTGTTGAATAATACAGGATAAAAAAATTATTACACTCAGTGAACAGTTCCATGTATTCTTTATCATCATGATAAAAATTTAAAGATACCTACCCTTTTCTGTTGTTTTTTTAAAACCTTCTGCTACCATATCCACCACTTCCACCACCAGATCCATAACCACCTGGAAATACACATGGAAAGTTTTCAAATATATATAAAAATTTAGATTAAAAGGGCTACAAAATATTTTGATTCAAAAACACTACTTACCACCATAGGGACTGCCAGAGCTTCTTCCACCAAAACTGCCCCCCTTCATGGGTCCGTAATTTGACTGCTGTTGACCACTATAATTTCCAAAGTCATTATAGTTTCCACCACCACCATAGTTACCTGAAATCAAAGATTTCGTGGCTTACTTGAATGGCTATTATCTTTCATTTTCAATCTATTTAACTACTAAATCTGTTCAACAATTATGCCACCATCTTCTGTCTCTTCCAAGTGATTTTGAAAAAAATTCTTAGAGCTACACACTGCCTCCACTGAACAAAGGCCTAGCTGCCCTGAGACATGGGCAGAAGAGCAACTACAGGATTATCAGAAAAACATCAGTTATATTTCTGGGATGCACAAAGGAATACATTCTTTCTCATTTCACTAACACTGTCAAACTGTTGTGTTCAATTCACTGCTTCTGTCAGATTGTATTCTGCAATGTGACATTATTAATCTAGACCCCGGATGGCACCAAAATTTAAGTCTGAGTATTCAATTTGAAAATCTCATCTGTGCAGTTTAAAAGTGCTTAACAGTTAAGTGAAATTCTACCAATAAATACTTTTTAAAATGTAAATAAACCACTTTAGTAGCCCTAGAATTTAGTACATTTTATCAATTAACCTAATACCAGCAAAGAAAACTTATTTTTTTTTTTGAGACAGGGTCTCGGCTTTGTAATTCAAGCTGACTCTGAGCTCACTATGTAGTCCAGGCAAGCCTCGAACTCAGCAACCTTCCTGTCTCTGCCTCCCAAGTGCTGGGATTACAGGCATGAGCCACCACATCCCGCACTGTGGTATGTGGTATTGATTGCTGGTGGGCGTGAGTCTCCACGCCCAGCATTGTATGTGGTTACTGGGGATCGAACTCTGGACCTTGTGCTTGCAAGGCAGGCGCCGGAACCACTGAGCTAACCCTCTAGCCCTACTTTATTATTCTTCTTCAGTATTTTTAATAGAAGAAACTTGTTAGTTCACTATTTTCACACATCTGTAATAAAACTAACTGCTGAATATTTAAATTTAAATAAAACAAGCTTACCACCTCCAAAATTTCCTCCTTCATTGTAGCCATCGTATCCTCCTCCACCACCATATCCACCACCTTGGTTTCCATATCCTGGCCCACCACCACCATAGCCTCCTCTACTACTGTAACCAGGACCACCGCCATAGTTTCCACCTAGAAAGATGAAGTAAAATGGAAGAAATGTAGAATTTATATAGGATCAAGATATTGAATTTTTCTTTTACATTACATTTAAAATACTACCAAAACCAGTAACACTCCAAAACTTTATATATCTTTAATAAAGCAGAGAATCTGGGCTAGTAAGAATTAAGGTAATTTCTTTCAAATTGAATGTAAAATTGTCATTTTCTTTTCTATTTGTGGTATAGGGAATTGAATTGAGAACCTTGTGCTTGCCAGGCAGGTGCTGAGTTACATCCCCAGCCCATTTTCAAAAATATCACCAAAGAAAATTAAACACTTCTAGCTTAACTTTTAGGACATCAAATCTTATCAGCCAAAAAGAACGAACTTTCTTCCATATTCAAAGCAGCCTCCTTCTTTTATATTACTAGTTCAAATACTTTTACCATCAACCTAATCAAGTTGACTAAAATGGGGAAGTGTAACATAACCTAGTTTCAACAAGGTACAGAAAACTTACCATCACCCCCAAATCCATTATATCCACCATCACCTCCTCCATAACTACCTCTGCTGCCACCACCTCCACCACCATAGCCTCCTGAGGAAATCCAAGACATGAGATTAAGATCAAATATTCAGCTTGCCAATAAGTATCAGATACACATGTACTTAGCCATCCTTAATTGTATCTTACCTCTCCCACCAAAGTTTCCACCACGGCCAAAATTCCCTCCACCACCTCCAAAGTTTCCTCCACGACCCATAAAGTTGCCAGATCCACCTCCACGACCTTTAAATATAGGGAAGATTTTTAAGAATCTTACCAACACCACTCTCACCTACAGTGTGCCTATACATATATGTATACACAATCCTACTCACCTCTTTGTGATCCAGCAGACTGCATCTCTTGCTTAGAAAGGGCCTTTTTCACTTCACAATTATGCCCATTAATAGTGTGGTATTTCTGAACTACATTTTTTTAATCAAACAAATAAAAAAAGTTATTTCATGTTTGGGAAAGCATATGCAAGTGATATCCTGTCAATACAAAATTCATTAAAACACTGTCAAGAAAGTAGCTGACTCAATGGCCATGAGTGTTTATTTCTTGATCCAGATGCTGGTTACACAGGTGTAGATGCTTTGAAAATCTACACAGTACAGGATATCAAAAATAACAAGATCATGAGCAATCAAGCAAATTTTGTTCAGAACAAAATAAAATCCATGTTTCCTCACTCAAGTTCCTAGGTATTACTTACCAACAATTTTATCAACTGTGTCATGATCATCAAAAGTTACAAAAGCAAATCCTCTCTTTTTCCCACTCTGTCTGTCTTCCATCACTTCTATGGTTTCAATCTTGCCATATTTTTCAAAGTAGTCTCTCAAATTATACTCTTCTGTATCTTCTTTAATGCCACCAACAAAGATCTTCTTCACTGTTAGATGGGCACCAGGCTTTACAGAATCCTACAGATAAAATAATGTTAAGTCAAAAACACCTGACACTAACAATTTCACATATTATACAATATACTAATAAAATACCTCTCTAGAAACAGCTCTCTTTGGTTCCACTACACGCCCATCAACTTTGTGTGGTCGAGCACACATTGCTGCATCCACCTCTTCAACACAAGAGTAAGTCACAAAACCAAAGCCCCTGGAGCGTTTTGTTTGGGGATCTCTCATGACCTGCAATATAAAACGTTTAAACCTTTGAAATACACCCACACAAATCAACTTTTCCTAAGAACCTTTATACTCCCTTAGTAACTTACCACACAATCTGTGAGTGTGCCCCATTTCTCAAAATGTTCTCTTAAACTATCATCTGTAGTTTCAAAGCTCAGACCACCAATAAACAGCTTCCTCAACTGCTCTGGTTCCTTTGGATCATGGCCCTGAGAGGAAAAAAAAAAAAAATCACATTTTCATTTTTGTAGCTGGAATTTCTAAAAAGCACCACCAACTCATAAAAATATCAAATACATGTAACAACATTTTGTCCTGTTAAAAAATTTGACCCAGTGCCAAGAAAACCTATTATCAGACTTTGAATTGCCAACACTCTATCCAAAGTGAAGACCAAAAGAATTCCAGAAACAAAAACCCTTCATTTTTTTAACCCACAACTAAAACTACTGATTATCTTAAAGTACCTAGTGATAAATTATTTTCGAAGGAAACTAAGTTTAAGAAAAGCAGCATTTCACCCAACCGTTTTAAGAACTCACTACACTCCAATACTCTACATTTTAAACCACACATCTACACTTCAATAGGCATTTTAAATTCTCCCCCCAAACCTAAGACAAAACACCTACTAATGAGCTTTCTGCAACCAATCCACTTTGTAACATAAAAACGTTACTTGGACTTTCATAAACTTTTCAAACTACAAACCACATTTAGAATTACAACAAATTGTAAAGATGAATTTACACTAGGTCTAAATATACTGGCTGCACAGAACGGAGTACAAATTTAGTTTTTTAAATAAAGATAGATTTTCAAAATTGTTTTAAATTACGTGAACTGCCACTTAATTCATGCAGTAAGATTTTGATTATCTAAAGTCCTTAAAGGAACTCACATCTGTGCCCTCCACACGTGGAAGATTGTCACGTGACTAAAAAGAAGATTACTAGCCTAAAGCCATTTATTTTTAAAGGCTTGGATAAATTCACCGGGTAGCACAAAAATCAACAAAAAATTTAAATCCACATGAAATTCTTCCAAACACATTAACATTTTAACTGGCTGCAGTCCTTTACAACAAAAACCCATAAAACTACAACCAGAGCCCATCCAAACAATGGGAAAACAGATTTCAAAAATGCTTTTCCAAATTCTACACTTAAATTCCGGAAGATTATTTCAACTACATGGCAACTTTGGTAATATCAATCTACTTTCGTAAGAATACTCGAGCAAGAGCAGCAGACTGGTATTTTAAAGCAGCCAACTTCTCAGAAATCTCCTATTTCTAACTGGGTGGAGCAAAAGACAGGCCCAAGAATTAATGGATTCTCGTTTCGAGAGGGGCTTATCGCTAAAGGCCTAGAAATGCGCCGGCACAACTTCAGCGAGCGCGTTCCGCCTAGCTCCAAAGCCATTTGCAGCATTTATTTCTGCTGGGCGCCTCCTGCCTATTCCTTCCAATCCCGCGCTTTCCCCGCGGCGCAGCGAGGCGGCGGCCATTGCGGGCTAATGCGCCATTTCGTAACGCGGCAGCCGATCAATGTCAATGTGGCCGCCGCCCGCCTGCTCGCTCGCCCGGATGTGCCTGCTCGTCCCCTCCCCTCCCCCACCGCCTCCTCCAACTGCTCCCGCCGAGGCCCGCCATGCCGCTCTCCGCCTCGCAAACGAGGCCGCGCAGCCGGCGGGCCTCTCGCACGCCCCAGCCTCCCATCCGGCCACGCCGCGCCTCTGAAGGCCAGCGGTGCGGCCGGAGGTGAGGCCGAGATAGGAGAGAGACCCCGGAGAGGCCTTCGAGCCCCGCTCCCCTCCCCCGCCCACAGCCCGTCTCAACGCAGAGCGCGGGACGGTCGACAAAGTCCACCCGGCCTCCCCGCTCCCGTCGAGCCAGGCCCCCCATGCCGGCCACTACCCATCAACCCCCCGCGCTCCCCCTAATACCTCCTCCCCCCGGCGGCGGCGGCGACGGCCGGAGTCGGGCTGGGGGCGACCGGGCGGCGGTTTTACCTCCATTTTGAGACCGGACTCGCCTCTTCCAACTCGAGTTCAATATGGGACCGAGAGGAAGAGGCGGGGCCAGTCGTCACGTGACGCGTTTACCGCGCGCCGCCGGCTTGTAGGAGGAGCGATTGAGGAAAGGGGCGGGGACGAGTGCGAGCGAACTGGGACTGGACCAGTGGATTGGCGGGTGGAGGGCGGAGGGCGGAGGCTCGGCCGGCCGCGGGAGCGCGCGCTCCTCACCATCTACCAATGCGGCGCCGTCCTTGCCGCCGTTCGCGCCCGGGTGGCTGCTGTTACGTCACCGCGGGCTCCACCAATGGCGAAAGCCCACGTCGGGAGAACGCCTCGTGACCGCGCGTCACTGAGAGAATGGCCTTTCCCTTTCTTCTCGCTCCCTTTTCCCCTCCCCCCCCGCCAGCCTCTCGGTCTCCATTTCCGAATTCACTCTGCCCCTGTGCCCGAAATAAAACCCCACTTTATCTTGTAATGAAGGTTGTGAAAATGCATTCTCGTCCTCCCCCCCGCCCCACGTTCCCACTGCCAGGCACCCGTGTCTGATCTGCGACGCGCCCGATCCCTGCGCCACCGAGTGAGGAAACCGCGGGCTGGGCGCAGGCCTCGGGCGCGGCAGGCCCCGAGCTTTCCCCATCGCGCCCGAGCCGGACTGGTGGAGAGCAGTTCCTTAAGTGCTTACGGGACCCTTCGGGGTGTTTTCTAAACCTCTGCCTGTCGAGGGCAAAGTTCGCCCTCTCGGTGCAGAGACAGATTTTAGCGAATCGAGTGATTTGCAACATTTCTAAAAAGGCACAGTCGCCAGACAGGCAGAGGTTAACCAGTGATACCTTGTTGTGGTCAACTGAAGCTAAAATGAGTAGGATGAATTGAGTTAAAAAGACAAGAGGTTTAATCTTTCTTTTGCATAATCAAGCAGTTTCTTTAAAGAAAAGATTTTTTGAGACAAGGCCTTGCTGTGCACTTCAGGCTAGCCACTCATTCAGTGATTCTCCTGCTTCAGCCTCCCAAGTAGTGGGATTACAGGCGTGGGCCATCATGTACAAAGTGGAGTTTTAAAGCATTTGGCCTATTGAGCTTTGTTTTTTTTAAATTTTAATTGTAATGGGGATAGGTGTAGGTGACTTCCCAAAATCTGTGACAGCTATCATCTGTGGATTTATACTGAAGCAAAATTACTGATAAAATAAAATTGACATCCCTCCCTTGCTACAAAACGCTTTGTGTTAAATTATCAGTGCTTGTGAACAAGCCCTTTGGAGTTCTGGCCCTCCCTTGCAAAGATTAGAAATCTAATCACTTACATTGTAAATTGGAAGTTTAAATGAGCATGGTCATCCTGGAGTTTGGAGAAGGGTAGGAATTTGATAATTACCATTTCCTGAGGACAATCCTTGTACTTGTAAAGGTGAAAATAAGGTTCTGTGTGGTGGAACAGAATTTAGTCACCCGGTTTTAAAGTAACTTGGATGAATAATCTCCCAAATAGCTTCCTCCGATTACCAATAAGGAAAAATACAACTCTCAACTGAACACGCTGAGTTTGTGGCCTCACAACTTGGAGGAATGAGGCTGAGAACTGAAAGTTAAGTTTCCCTGGGAATAAAAACCACCTGGATTTCCAGAAGGGGGCTGAGGCCCTCAGGGAGGGGTAATTTTTATGGCATAATCACAACATGGGTATAATGTGGGTCAAACTCTATTAACCTCTAGGATGAATCTCATGGAAGGGCATGTGAAAAGAACAAAGGCTTTTTGGGAAAGGAAGAGCAGTATGGACACAGGTGCTCCGATCCCCACCTGTGTGTCTGGTGCCTAGGTGGGGCCCCTGGACTGGTGCTGCTGGTTACAGCAGAGTCTCAAATTGCTGCTTATCTCCCAGGCTTGGCTATTGAGTCTCTCTGCCTTAAGGTCTGACCCTTCAAATTTACCACCAGCTACAATCCTGACGTTATTTCTTTGTTTATTGAGACATTTCACCCTATACTTTGGGCTGGCCTTTTACTCACAGTGATTCTCCTGCCTCAGCTTCCTAAGTACTAGGAATCCAGGTGTGAGCCCCCACACCTGGCCCTGACATCTTTTATTGCTGACTACCTTCAGAACCCACCCAATCCCTCTCTGATGGCACGTTAGTATCTATCTAAATTGGGTGTAGTGGCCCACACATGGAGACTGCCATGAGTTCGAGGCCGCCCTGGGCTATCCAGTGAATTTAAGACCAACCTGAACTACCAAATGAGACCATCTCAAGAAACAAAACAAAGAACTCCTGCTCCCATTCTGATGCTGTGGGGCAGAGGCCTGAACGGGACCTGGCTGCTCTCCGCCCTTTCAGGCT
>PVIC010047995.1:0-13686 GCA_004025085.1 Thryonomys swinderianus | reverse complement strand
AACCAGCAAAAGATAAAAATTTAAACTATAGTTCTAAAGAAATGGAAGTTAGTCCTCACTAGTCAGATATAATTTTCACTTAAAGTTAACTTTGCTAAACTAAGTTGTACTGGAAAGAATATGACAAATGCAGTTGGTTTTCTCATAATTTTGAGGGCAAAATATACTTAATTTGAAGAAAAGAGTTGTTCTTTCAATTTAAAAATGTGATGACAGGGTGGGAGATTGAGCTCAGTGGTTCCGGCGCCTGCCTCCCAAGCGCAAGGTCCTGAGTTCAATCCCAGTAACCACATAGAATGCTGGGCGTGGTGACTCACGCCCACCAGCAATCAATACCACATACCACAGTGCCGGGTGTGGTGGCTCACGCCTGTCATCCCAGCACTCGGGAGGCAGAGGCAGGAGGATTGCTGAGTTCCAGGCTTGCCTGGGCTACATAGTGAGCTCAGGGTCAGCCTGAACTACAAAGTGAGATCCTGTCTCAAAAAAAAAAAAAAAAAAAAGTGATGGTATAAGCAACAGAATATAAGCTTTCTAGTATCACACCCTAGAATTTTGTAAATGCATCTAATATGTAAAATATTTGGTTTGTTTATAACATTTCATCTGTGATCTTAACTTCATTAAGTAAAAATCAAATGACTGGGCTGGGTGGGGGCTGAATAATCTGGACAACTATGAAATCTCCATGTTATTTTGTACTGTACAGACTTTAGCCTTACAGTAAACACATGTATTCCTGACCATGGCTAATAACTGAAAGACCCTGAAGCTAGCCCTGATGCCTGCTAGCTGAATGGCTTTTCAAGGTCTTCAGTACCACATTTAAAAACATACAGTATTTTTAAAAAATTACAATATTAACTATTGACTATATCACAAGACTATCTGGAAATATGAAGTGAAAGAATCTTGTAAATGCAATTAGTGAGCCATAAAATGCTAAACAGATGTAAACTATCATGTTCAAATTCCAGCTTTATCTTTTAGTATCTACATGACTTACACAGCAGAACATTAACTTTTTAAGGCCTATTTCCTTACCTTTGAAAATGGCATTTTGCGGAGATTTAAAAGAGAAAATACATCTGGAGTTTAAGTATAGTATAGGTGGTAAGGGGCTCGGTAAAGGTAATAGAATTTCTTATTGCCCTTATCAGAAGGGAAATTGCTTAGAGTTTTCCTTCCAATAATTACAATCAATTATACCATACTATCTACATGATAAATGACCTACACTTTTGAGAAAGCCAAATTGGATAAGAAGCTATAGCAAAAGCATGAATCTTCACTAGAGCAAACCAGCCAACATGAAAACTGAACCTTGTACTTATTAAGTAAGTAGTGAACCAGTCTGGACAAAACCATATAAATAAACCATTCCAAGAACATTGTTGCAAAAGCCAAAGATCAGCATCAGTACAATTTGATGAATAAGATACTGAAAATATTTGGGTAAGAATACTGCTTATTTCTTACAAAGACATTTCAATCACTACTTATTCTCTTTGGTTTTTTTGTTTTTTTTTTTACCCTGTCCTTACAAATCTGTACTCTGAAATTCCTTACCACCCCATCTACAACCAAATGGCTTTATTTTCTTTATTTTTCAGCTGTATTTTCTCTATGTTGTTCTGACGTTTGGATAAAGTGGGTCACCATGGAGCCGTGTCAAGTGCTGCCTCTCACAGTTTAATTCACCTTCCCCTGCAGCCCTGGCATCAGACATCTCCAAGCTGCTTGTGACCTAAATTCAGATCTGCTACGAACCAGGGAAACCAGACGGCTGTATTGGATAATTCAGGCTCTAAATAATACTAACTTTAGGTGATTTGTTTTACTTTTTTTAAGCCCTCAATTAAGCAGTGTAAAAATTGTGGTGTGTTGTAGTAGATGGCATAGTGCAATAGTAGAGTATGCTGTGTGAGCATAGAGCACTGTATTTCTCAGAAGCCACAGAATCTTGGCAACCTCTGATCTTATCCCAATCAGTTGCACAAGTACTGGAAATCAAACACCTGCTTCATCAGTGTAACCAGGGGAACTCGATCACTGAGATTTAATGACTCTAAAATACACACACATACTCCATGCAGACTAAACAATGTTTTATCTTTCATAGAGGAGTTCGATGTGGTAATAAAATTCCTATCTTAAAAACCCTGTGTGATTCTATACTTTCCCTCGCTAATGACAATGTATTGTTTTGTTCTAAGACAACAGTAAAAACTAAGAATATTAGCCAATTCCTAAATTTAAGGAATTGTACACAGTGTCAGTAAATGACAGTGTGCCTTTGGGATGCAAGACAATTAAATGTGTTTATGTCACATCATACCCTAATATGAAAATATAACAGTAGTGTACACTTTATAAATTAAATATAGATTCTAATCACTCTGATTTTCCCTAGGAAGAGGGTTCCATCTACTGCCTAAAGATAACTTGGTTGGTATTTTTAGGTGTGGGGTCAGTGTCCAAATGCAGTTGATACTTTTGTAGTTATATATCAGCTGGAAGAGTTCGCTAAAATTATGCAACAGCACTGATGAGGGGAAAAAGCATTCATTTCAATTCAGTGAATACTTAATGACCATCTACTGTATGTCAGGTACAATGATGGGCACTGACCGGAAAAAAAAGATACAGCCCTTTATAGTGTTGTTGACAAGCCCAGAAATAGGTCATTGAAATAAAATATATTAAAAGGCATGATTTCCAGGGATGTAGCTCAGTGGTTCTGGCACCTGCCTCACAAATGCAAAGTCCTGAGTTCCATCCCCAGTACTACAATACAATACAATACAATACAATACAATACAATACAATACAATACAATACAATACAATACAATACAATACAGGCAAAGAAACAGACCTGAGGGTCAGTGTAACAGATTAGAAGATCCAGAAACAACTCCAGATACACTAAGCCACCTTATCTTCAACAAAGAAGCCAAACATTCTCAGTGGAAGAAAGATAACCTCTTTAACAGATGGTCCTAAACAAACTGGGCTTCAACCTGCCAAAAACTGAAGCTAGAACCATCTCTTTCACCATGTACTAAACAAAAATCAAAGTGGATGAGAGACCTAAATATTAAAACAGAAACTCTAAACCTGCTGCAAAACAGGTTAGGTACTACTCTTGGAGACCCTGACTTAGGGAAAGACTTTATGAACAAAACCTCTCTACCATGAGAACTAGCAGAAGAAATCAACAACTGAGGTCTCATCTTACTAAAAAGCTCCTGCACAGCAAAAGAAACCACCAGCAGAGCAAAACAGCAACCAACAATATGGGAAAAAATCTTTACCAGTTGTTCCTCAGACAAAGGGCTACTATCTAGAATATATAAAAAGTTTTAAAAACTCAGCCCCCAAAATTTAAAGACAGAATTCAAAAATGAACATCTGAAATGAACAGACATTTTTCAGAGAAAGATGTAAAAAGCAGCTAAGAAGTATATGAAGAAATGCTCAACATCTTTGGTCATTCAAGAGATGCAGATGAAAACAACACTGAGATATCATCTCACTCCACAAAGAATGGCTGCTATCTTGAAGTTAGCCAGCAATAGGCCGGGGATTTAGCTCAAGTGGTACTGCGCCTACCTTGAAAGCAGAGGGGCCTGAGTTCAATCCCTGGTACTGTTAAAAAAAAAAAAAAAAAACTAAAACAACAACAAAAAACCAGAAATTAGCCAGCAACAAATGCTGACAAGGTTGTGGAGAAAAAGGAACACTTCTCCACCTCTGGTGAGAGTGTAGACTGGTACAACCATTATGGAGATCAGTGTGGAGATTCTTCAAAAAACTAGGATTAGAGGTTTCATTTGACACTGCTATTCCTCTGCTGGGAATATTATGAAAGAATTACAAGATTCATATCACATGACATATGTGCACCCATGTTTATAGCAGCTCAGTTTGTGATAGCTAAATCTTGGAAACAACCCAAATGCTTATCAACTCTAGACTGGATAAAGAAGATGTGGGGGTTTTTAAAATTGAATTCTTTATTGGTACATTTTGTATACAGCTCACAATCACACACAACATTGGGGAATTTGTACCAGTATATGATTCAAGTTAATTCTCATGTTTAAGATGTGGGTTTTTTTTTATAAAATGGCATATTACTCTGCCATAAAGAATGATGGGGTTGAGTCAAATAGACCTTAAGGTCATACTCATAAGTGAAATAAATAAGTCACAGATGTGTAAATATTGTATCTTTTCTCTGGTATGAGAAACTGAAGTTGTAAATGTGTTCTAGAATGCCTGATCGATAATGTGAAATAGTAAATATTCAAAGGGAAATGGGGTTTAGGGGTAAATAATGAAGGGAAAGAAAGAAAATTGATGGTAAAAAAAGGAAACAAAGCTTGTGTATATAGGGGGTGGGGTGTTGTAGGGTGGGTAAGGGAAGGGGAAAAATGAGAATTTTTATGTCACATACTGGTACAAATTCTCAATGTGGAGTGTAATTGTGATGTGTATGTATAATGTACCAATAAATTATATTTTTAAATAAATAAATAAGTAAAAGAAAATAAATGCCATGATAGAACTGTGCATAGAACCATGTGAGTAAGATCAAGGAACTAGAATCTTCCTCCTGAATTCCAGGCTCACTAATCCAATAGCCTTCTGTATATTATTAACATCTCAATATATTGGCAATAAAACTCAGAAACTGTCCCATCCAAGTAACTGTAGTAGATGACATTATCTCTGACCTCTGGAGCCTGTTCTGCTTGTATGTGACCTTAGTCTTCAAACTGTAACTGACTTCTGGGACAGAATATACTACAATTGAGTATGTTATTTAGATCTCACAAATCTATCAGTTTGGAGGGCAATTGTAGGCTGATGTGTAAGATACGTGTAGTTGACTCTCACTTGGAGTGTCCATGGCAAATAAAACAAGGCATGAAGCTTTCAGCAAGCAGAGACAGGAGACCCCCATGGAGAACTCAGGGTACTGAACCAAATCTTTGCTGTTTCTCCAAAGAGCATCCACTACCAAAGAAGATCTCAATAATCACACAGAAAAAAGGGCATATTGTAAATGAGAATTAACTCATGTCATATACTGATACAAATTCACCAAATGTTGAGTGTGAGTTGTAGATAAAATGTACCAATAAAGAATTCAATTTTTTAAAAAAGGGCATATTCTGTATTTTAGTACAGGACATAATGAACATTCACCGTGGGTAGTTGGTACATGTGCATCATACCCATCACCTGGTTACCTCATTTGCATAAAATCTATATTTCATTTCCTATTATCTTTCTTTTATTTTGCTCTTTAAGCTGTTTATACTTTGGATTTTCATATGAGAGAAACCATATCATATTTAAGCTTACGTGTCTGATTTTTTCCACTTGACACTGTGGTCTCAAGGTTTATCCACTTTCCTGCAAATTACTCAAAATTTAGCATTCTTTGGAGGCAAGTAGTACTCCACTGTGAATAAAAGTCACATTTTCTTCCTCCATTCATTTGTTCATGGGCACTTCCAAGATCTAGCTATGATGAATTGGACTCCTGTAGACATGGATATGAGTGTATCATTATAATATGATGTGTTATATATTTTAATCTGTTCCTTTCACCAGTCACCATAGAGCTAATTTATGATACCCTATATAAAATGTTCACAGTGGCAAGAGAAGAAATTATTTATGGGCTTAACATCATGGCCTGGCCTCACTACGGTTCTGAGTCCCTATGGCATCGCAGCACTACACTAGCACCAGTTCCCAGAAGACAAACTGCCGGGTAAGGTCTGATTCCGGTGGATCCCCACATTTTGGGGGAGTCAGGGGTTTTCCCACCTTCCAATAGACGCTTTTTAAATATGGGTTTGCTTTCCATTTGTGATAGTTTTGTAAATACATATCACCACTTGTAGACTTTCACAGTATTCCATCGTTGCTGATCAAAGGACTCATTTTGTAGCCAGAGAAGTGTGGCACTTGGTTCATTCCTATAGAATTCCCTGCTCTTACCATATACTTCATCACTTTGAAGAAGCTGCCTTAATAGAATAGTCAACTATTCTCCTAAACTCATTTTAAATCCAATATAAAATGCTCTGAGTCAGCAACCAATAGGTGGTGCTGTCTCTTCTGCAACCAAAATATACGGGTCTAGGAATCAGGGAGGATGATCTCCTGAATATCACACCTGCTGTAGACCAGGCTCAGAGGTTTTGCCTCTCATTGACACGCAAAGTTTGAGTTGTGCTGATTAGGAGGTATTGGTTCCCAAGGGCAGAATATTTTTGCCAGGAGACACAACAATGGGTCTGTAGAACTGAAAGCTGAAACTGACATCTGACCCTTTCTGTGGCTCCTTATGCTACTGGCTGAATAATTGCTCCAAATTACTAAGGAAAAATTGAGTGGCAACAGGAAGGACTTTGGAACCCAAGAAATTGTTTGAGAACATCCCCCCACTGTTTTGTTTTTTGGTTTTTGGTTTTTTTTTTTTTTGAGACAGAGTCTCACTTTGCAGTTCAAGCTGGTCCTGAGCTCACTATGTAGTCCAAGGGAGCCTTGAACTCACAGCAATCCTCCTGCCTCTGCCTCCCAAGTGCTGGGATGACAGGCGTGAGCCACCACATCCAGCACTGTGGTATATGGCACTGATTGCTGGTGGGTGTGAGTCACCACGCCTGGTACTGTTGTATGTGGTTACTGGGGATCGAACCAGGGACCTTGCACTTGCTAGGCAGGTGCCAGAACCACTGAGCTAAATCTCAGTGCTCAAGAACCTTTTTTAGTGTTTCCTTGTCCATTGATGAAATTTAATGGACAATGGAAGGAATTCTTTAAAAAGTGAGGACAAACGAGTATTCAAATCCTCAATATTTCATGTTTGGATCATACAGCTGGGCAAAAATAAAATCACCCACTTGATGTCCTTCCTGAAGATAAATTAAACAGAAAGGAAAAGAGAAGTTATAAATATCAATGATAATCTTAGGATCAGTTATAAAAATAAGACCTCTGAAACTTTAGTATTTTTCTTCCTTTCTTGCTATTTGTTTCTGTGCATGTATAGAGATTGGTAGATAAACTATCTCAGAAGTTTGCTGGGTGTTATGTTGATAACTGAGTCTTCAGTGGAAGAAATTCAGATGAGACTGACTGAATCTGAGGGACAATTGACCTGCTCCAGAGAGGGGTCTGGGGTCTCCCAGGCATTAGCGACGATTGGCACATTGTATCCCCTCATTTTGGGGGAAGAGAAAAGTATATGCATTCATATAAAGGATATTTGAATGTTGCTGGAAAAAAAATAGAGCATTTGTTGGTGGTGGTGGGGTCATGGTTGGATGAGCATCAGCCGTGGTTAGTGTGGACACTGAACAGCCAGGAGGTAGACCGTATTGGTTTCCAAGCTGTTATCTCTCCGCTGTAATGTGTCCTTTCCTACTGCACTTAATGGTGCTGGTTTAGGAATTTTCCAAACCACATTTCTGTTTTGCCAGCTGGCTTCCTGTTACGTCCTACTGATAGGATATTCTAGACTCAGGAGGAGGATGAAGGAACTGGCCACTCATTTTCTTGCTGTCTGCTTTTTCTGTAGGAGTGCTGCCCCAGCACCCTTTCTTCACACATTTTCTTCTCCCATAACAGTAGTTTAAATGCAGTGTGTGAATTTTAGCTCCACGGGACGCTACAGAAGTTTTGAAGTTTTAGTTCTTCTATCCTCTTCTCTTTAATCTACTGCCCTGAAAGTGGTAGTTGCTTCCTTCAATTGCTACTTCCATACTTAATGTTTTTGCTTTGTGTTTTTGGTTGCCTAGGTGACAACTTTGTACCTGGTTAATGAGTCTTTGTGTTAAATTCTCTGCATGCGGCTTCTGTCTCCCGCCTGGATGCTAAGAGGCACCTTCCCAGGATTCCTATCTCCTGTCCAGGTGGGATATTCCTCCGGTGTGTTAACAGCAACAATCCGTAGCATAACAATTATCACATATCCCTACTAGACAGAGGACTCTACAGAGACAAATACATTTCTAAATTATTCATCGTCTCAGCTCCCTTCCCCAGCATATTGCCCAGAGAACAGACCTTCAGTGAATATCTGTTGAATAAATAAAAGGATGATTCTAGAAGGTTCTCTAGGTGAAGATAAATAGAGGAGACAGCTAGAGGTAGCTAGCTCAATATCTTGCTAACATTTTGATCTAAGGATTCCTTTATCAAGTGATATTCTAGAACACATCTAATAACTTCTTTTTTTGTCTAATAATGTCTTTTGAAAAGTTCTGAGTTGTAGTATTGCTGATCTCTGTTATGTAATTTTTTTTTTTTTTGAGACAGGGTCTCACTTTGTAGTTCAGGCTGGTCCTGAACTCACTATGTAGCCCAGGCTAGCCTCAAACTCATAGCAATTCTCCTGCCTCTGCCTCCAGAGTGCTGGGATTACAGGTGTGAACCACTACACCTGAAATTGTGTTATGGGGCAGCAGGGATCGAACTCTGGATGTTACACTTGCCAGGCAGACACTGGAACCACCAAGCTAAATCCCACGCCCCTGTAAATACTTCTTATATGGCCAATGTCAAGCTGCCAATACAAAGTCACTGCATGCAAACCTAGAAAGATGTACATGTACAAGATTGGCTCTGAACAGCCAGGGCCAACCAGACCCAGCACCCCACCACTTTATACGCTTAAGTGTTATAAAGGACTGAGAAGAAATTTAAATTGTGTGATCTAGTCCACTTCATCAAAGTTCTATTTATTCTATTAAAATAATAATCTCACTAGTAATTAACATAAACATTGTTGGAGACCAGTGGAGAACTGAGGCCTGACTGGCCTCCTCTGCGAGCCCAGAGGAGAAAGGCCACACCCGGGGGCTGCCTATCAGGGAGAGGTGAAGACGGCTGAGGTCTGTTGTTTCCCAGAGACGGCACTAATGGGCATTGGGAAGCGGATGAATCTTGTGTTACACTGGCAGCCTGTGCCTGTATTTGGGTGAATACAGGAGGCTCGGGCTCCTCTGCCCGCTGGAGGCTCCAGCCCCCAGGCTGCTCGCCTGTTAAAAGGACTCCCTGTCTCCTTGTCTTTCATCCTAATTCACCAGGGTCAGGGAGAACAAAGAACAAGGCCATCCAGGTGGGTTGACCACAGGTGGCGCCCCAATGTAGGGCGCTGGACCCAGGCTCACCTACGAGACCTAACTGTTAGCTGAAACAGAAAAAGTAAGAAGAAAAACGTTGCTTTACATTTTGATAAATCTAAGATATGTGTCTGGATTACTAGAAAATATGGCTCAGCAGCAAGAGCATTCCTCACATAGTAAGACCCCAGGTTCAATCCCCAGCATATGTGCTTCTGCACTTTTTTCTGTTGTGATATGTTGAATTCATGTAAATATATGAAGAAATCTGGCCCTATTACAAATATGTTATTAGAAAAAGAAGCACATCTATTTACTAGCCCTTCCAGGTAAATGGATGTGTTTCTTAGACATTATACTGAAATTTAAAAAGTGGCCGTTTCTTGAAGGTTAGTTTGTAGAATCTGAAAATATGTAATGAACTTTTAATGCACATACACACCAGTACTGGGGACTGAACTCAAGACCTTGCATTTACCAGGCAGGCGCAGTGCCACTGAACTACATTCTGGCCCTGAGACCCTGTTATATAAACATCTACCAGTTTATCTTACATTTTTTTAATATTGGGGGATATCCAAAGTGCCAGTTTGTGATCTCTAAAATCCAGGAATAGGGCCAGAGGTTTAGCTCAGTGGTTCCGCTGCCTGCCTAGCAGGCGCAAGGTCCCTGGTTTGATCCCGGTAATCACATACAATGATATGACATTGGGCGTGGTGGCTCAAGCCTATAATCCCAGCACTCAGGAGGCAGAGGCAGGAGAATTGCTGAGTTCAAGGCTTGCCTGGGCTACATAGTGAGCTCAGGGCCAGCCTGAACTACAAAGTAAGACCCTGTCTCAAAAAAAAAATTATAGGAACAATGGAGTTTAAGAAAAGGAGAAGTTCATTGAGAGAAAGAAAGCTTCTGTCCAAGAGAGACAGAAGGACCAAAAAAATGGGTTGCCCAAGGACTCTGCTTCCCAGGAAATTTTACTGGAGCAAAGCCATGAGGTGAGGCACGTTCAGGGTGGAACAAAACTATAATCATCTAATAAGATTTCAAGTATAGTACTTAGGTAATATTGATTGAATGGAGATCCAGTGGGAAAACAAGCCACATAGCCAATGTACAAGGATTTTTAGTTAGATCTTTTCTGGAAGGGGTGAATAATATCTTGGTCCCCCACCTAGGTGACTGATACCTATTGAGAATATCAGTCACTGTTATTTTTTTCTGTGTATGTCAGTTTCTCTCCTTTTACAGTTTTGCCCTTTGATGAATGCGTCTTGATTATTCTCCATGTTGGCTTCTTAAGAGCTAACCCTGACTGCCTACAAAATATCTAATTAACTTCCCTATATACAATATTTTGATTGGGTCTGTTATCCACGCATGATTTTGTAATTTTAAACATTGGTCCTTTGGTGGGGTTTGTTATTGTTGTTTTGTTTTTGTTTTAAGACAGAGTCTCGCTATGTGGCTCAGATGTAGTTCAGGTTCGTTGGCCTTGAACTCACTATGTAATCCTGGCTAACCTCAAATATGCAGCCATCATCCTCCTCAGCTTCCTTCCTATTCACCCTCCTGAGTGCTGGGATTGCAGGCATGTACCACCACACTAGGCTGAAACATTCTTCATCTGAAAAATGTTGGTTCACTGAGTTCTGCCGATGTTCCAATGTTTATATGTTTCATTACTTATGTAAAATAATATATTTGCAACCGGGGATTTACCTCAGTGGTTCCAGTGTCTGCCTGACAAGTACAAAGTTCCAAATTTGATCCTGGGTATCACCTACCACAATGCTGGGCATGGTGGCTCGTGCCTGTAATCCCAGTACTAGGAAGGCAGAGGTAGGAGGATAGGCCATCCTGGGCTACACAGTGAGTTCAGGGCCGGCCTGAACTACAAAGTGAGACCCTGACTCCAAAATATATATACACACATACACACACTCAACTAGTACCACCACCAATCTTAATGGTAAAGTATTAAGAAACTATCAAGTTCCACAATGGTGTATGCAAGTTTTCTAAAACTCTAATTCTTACTCAGATGTTCTCATTGGTAATAGATCAGTTGTTTACCTTAAAGTGATTGTTTCACTTCAAGCATTTTTGAGACAATGTCTGCCAAATACCAAAGTCTGAATAAGTTCAATTTTTCCGTCAGCCATTCTCTCAAGTTAAAATTGTATTCTATGAAATAAGAACAAAAACAGAAACCAAACCTAGCCAGTACAGCTCGGGTCTCAGATAGCTGCACAAGGGTTTTTTCCTCGACCCCAGTGTTTTCCGCACGTGCTGTGGAGGAAATGAACCTCTAGGTTTGAGAAACAGCCCCAAAGTTGCCCGAGACTGTAAAACAGATTAGGATCACTTAGAGGGTGATTTACTGGCGACCAAACTGATATAGAGGCATGGTCCTGCTCGTCAGATCCCTTCTACCCAATGTTAAAAGGGGGAAAAAAAAGATCCAACATGGGTGGCAGAGAAGCTGGGACAAAGAAAAGTTACCTAGAAAAGAAATGGGGCGTCTGGACAGTGGGGGTGCTGGGCGTGGCTGCTCTGAGCACCCTGGGTCGGCAGGGAGTGGCAGTTGGGTGGGGGTGTATAGCTGACTCCGAAGTTTGTTCATTGCAAAGATGACAACCCTGGGAAAATCAGGCTGCGCCTCACAGCTTTGGGAGAGGATATTCCCACCCCACCCCCTCAGTAAAAACAGATACGAAAACACCTTAGTGAGGCATAACAGCACATGGGTGTAATCCCAGTGCTTGGGAGGCCAGCCTGGCCTATACAGTGAGTTAAAAGCCTGAAGTACATAGCTACATAGTAAAACTCTGCCTCAAAAACAAAACAAAACAAAACCTTACTTACTCAAGCATTAATATCAAAGTGTGCTTTGAGAAATTTCTTCTTTTCAGATATCCCTTTACATGGGGGGGGCAAAGATGGAAAAGAAAAAAAATTGATTCTAACAAAAAAAAATGGAAACAAAGCTTATGTATATGGGGGTGAGGGTTGTAGGAAGAGCAGGGAAATGGGAAAAAATGAGAATCAAGATACGTCATGTACAGGTACAAATTCTCAGTGATGAATGTGATAATCATGTATGTATGAAATGCACCAATAAACTCAATGAAGGGGGAAAGAAAACATCCCTTTGCTATGCACCTTATACTTCTCAGAGCCCACATTTGTCATTCCACATGAGCCTGGCACCACCACATACAATAACCCCTAGACGAACCCTGCTGTGTGCATGTATTTTAATAAGCATGATGTATATTTTCAACTCCTTTTTAATTTGATGCAGATTAGCCTACTTAATCTAAAATCCTGTTCATAAGGATGGCACTGGAACCAAGATGAGTGCTGAATTATTCTGTCAGACTCTTCAGCTCACTCTGTGCTTTGTGAAATCTACAAGTAGAGAATTGTAAGCTTTGTGGTCCTTTTCCTCTCCACACACATACACCAAAAGGCTTCGTGGTCTCACTACGGACTCTAGACCTCCTACTTTTAAATCCTTTAGTTGAGAGTTGGGAGACTTTATGAAAGTTGTCTGAGTGAGTTATGTCTGATTCCTTTTCCGTAAAATGGAGTTGGTGATGCCGGGCATGGTGGCTCCTGCCTGTGATCCCAGCACTTGGGAGGCAGAGGCAGGAGGATTGCTGTGAGTTTGAGGCTAGCCTGGGCTACATAGTGAGCTCAGGGCCAGCCTGAACTACAAAGTGAGACCTTGTCTCAAAAAAAAAAAAAAATGGGTGTGGTAATGTCTTCTCACATGGGAGCCATGAATAGTGATCAGTACTGCAGAAGTCGTGGAAAGCAGCCAGCCTTGTTGAGGGTTAGTTATCATGGTAAACCTGAGAACTCTCTTGGCTCATGTCTTTGTCTTTAGATAATCAGTTATATCCCTGGAGGGTTGGGATAACAGGTGCATTTAGAAAATGTTCTAATATTTAATCTTGTCTCTAATAACCTAACCTAATAGGTCATCATTTAAGGTGATAGTAGAGCAGGAATGCTTTAATTACAGAGGAGAGTCAAAGAAGAGGATATGATTTTTTTTTTCAGTACCAGGTATTGAACTCAGGACCTAGCATTTGCCAGGCAGGTGGGAGCACCACTGGGCTACATCCCCAGCCTGAGGATATGATAGTTTATAGAAGTATTGGTTTGCTACCGTAAGGAGATGGACTGCAGGGATTACCTCTCCCAGTCTGAGACTTTCCATTGGTCCTTTTCTTTCTCAGGCAGTCACAAACTCATATGAGTTTTTTCTGTTTTTGTGTTGTGTGTATTTTTGTTTTTCAGTACTGGGGATTGAACTCAGGACCTTGTGCTTGCAAGACAGGCAAGGCCACCGAGCTAAATCCCCAGCCCCAACAAACTCATTTGTTAAGAAGTATGAATAAGAAACACAATCCTGGAATCTCACAACTTACTAAGGCTTTACAATGATGACTGCCTCTATTACCAGCCCCCCAACTTTCCTTTATGTAGCTTTCAGTCTATAATTCTGTAAGGGGACTTTTTTTTTTTTT
>PVIC010047994.1:0-13667 GCA_004025085.1 Thryonomys swinderianus | reverse complement strand
TCATCTTGTGTGTTACTACACACATCAAGAACAAACTAAGCTGGGCCAGAGGATTAGCTCAGTGGTTCCGGCGCCTCCCTCGCAAGCGTAAGGTCCTGAGTTCTAATCCCCGGAAACCACATACAGTGCTGGGCGTGGAGACTCACACCCACCAACAATCAATACCACATACCACAGTGCCGGGTGTGGTGGCTCACGCCTGTAATCCCAGCACTTGGGAGGCAGAGACAGGAGGATTGCTGAGTTCGAAGCTTGCCTAGGCTACATAGAGAGCCCAGAGCCAGCCCAAACTACAAAGTGAGACCCTGTCTCAAAAAAAAAAAAAAAAGAACAAACTAAGCTATACCTTCAGCACTTTGCTTTTCAATATCTGTGTTTTTATCATTCACAAGTCCTACCTTCAAAAAAAAATTAAAAACCATTAGAACACAACGCATCCAGGTTCTTTGGCACAGTATAGTCTTGGTTAACTTTTCCTGCCCCTCATCCCATCTGAAGCGTCAGCACAGCAATTCCTACCAGTAGTCTTCTAAAGCTTCTTCTGCACATGCGTGCTCAAACTTTTCATCTCTGCCAACGACCCAGTTCCAGACCTGTTCCCACATCTCCAGGGTATCTGCTAAGGCCCCACCTCCTGGTGTCAGTCTCCATTGGTTAGGTTCTTGCGTACAGAACCAGGAAGGTTTGCAGACCATTTCATTTTAAGGAATTAGCTCCCGTGGAGTAGAAGTGCAGATCCAGAATTGTCAGGCAAGCTGTCAGGTCTGTCCACAGAACTTCCTCCTACCCCGGTGGAGGGGGTTGGTGTTCATTCCAATCCATAGGTCCAGTGTGGACGATACTGTGCTTCACTCACAGTCCATTAGGTGAAATGTTCTCATGAAAAAGTGCACCATGGAACTTCCAGAATAATCTTTTGAACAAAATACCTACACAGTGTCACTTCACAGGGTTGACACTGTATTAACTAACCGTCACAGTCCTTACTGCACTGCACCTCTCTTCCCTTTTTAGGTCCCTCTGAAATCAATCAGACATGTCAGCTTTCAAGATGAGGATGAGATTGTCAGAATAAATCCTCGAGACATCTTAATTCGCCGGTATGCAGACTACAGGCACCCTGACATGTGGAAAAACGACTTGGAGAGAGACGATGCTGAGTCCAGCATTCACTTTTCTAAACCAGACAATAAAAAATCGGACTATCTCTATTCTTGTGGAGATGAGACTAAGTTAAGTTCACTTAAAGACTCTGTGGTATTTAAGACACAACCTTCCTCATTAAAAGTTAAGAAGTCAAAACGAAGGAAAGAGGATGGTGAACGTTCTCGCTGCGTGTACTGCCAGGAAAGGTTTAATCATGAAGAAAATAGCAGGGGGAAATGTCAGGATGCTCCGGATCCTATTAAAAGATGCATATATCAAGTTAGTTGCATGCTCTGTGCAGAGAGCATGTTGTATCATTGTATGTCAGACTCAGAGGGAGACTTTTCTGATCCCTGTTCGTGTGACACTAGCGATGACAAGTTCTGCTTGCGATGGTTGGCCTTAGTAGCTCTGTCTTTCATTGTCCCATGTATGTGCTGCTATGTCCCCTTGAGAATGTGCCATCGCTGTGGCGAGGCCTGTGGGTGCTGTGGTGGGAAACACAAAGCTGCTGGGTGAAAGGATCCGGTGCCAAAATGAGCTTAAAATCTTTGTTTCCAGGAATTAGCTAACTCGGATTTGTGGAAGCTTTTGGCAAGCACTGTGGCACCTTGCCTGGTGTCCTCGGGGCCACACATGGAGGCAGTGGGACTCGTCAGCTCTTGGGATTTCCGTGCTAGCCATGCGTCACTTTCCCCTTCAGCGCATGGCACATTTTGTTACAGGTGTAGAGTACGCACAGGAGGAAACCATTCTGGTTCTTGACTATAAAAGTCAGCATAAAATAAGATCCGACTAAAAGGGATTAATTTTTGGCATTTTTGTATATTTATGCATTAGGTGATGGGACTTTTAAAGGTTTGATTACATTAGTACGTGAACTAAAATAAAAGTGCACTACGGGACAGTTTATTTCAATCTAAGAAAAGTTAACACTTGGGAATTACGAGAAGTAAAGAAGCACAACTAAATCATTAGTTGGCTTTTGAAAAGTTTTATGTATAAATAACAAATGTTTATATTTAACTAAATGTAAGGTACGAATTATTACATATTAAACTTTCCTTCCTAGTTCCAAAGTAGATAATATGTATCTACTGTCACATTCCATATATTTTGAATATTTAACTCATTAATTAATAACGTTTTTATTCCATATGAATGATTTGATAGTTTCACCCTCATTTCTTTGTGGCTACAGTTTATATTGAGTTATATCTGTACATTATGGTAATCTGAATCCTTTAAAATATTCTAATATCCTTGAGTGACCAACTTTTTTTTTTTTAAAGCACAGGTGTAATTGTCTAATGTTCTGATGGGAACATAACACTTATTTTTATATAAAAAGAGACTGAGTAAACATAGAAAAAGTGATTTGTTGTTGTTTTTCATGGTATTCAACCAGCAAGTTGTTTTCTTTCAGAGTTTCCTCCTTTACAAATTGCATTGCATTTACAAATGACTTACAAGGTGGAAAAATGTAACAGGAAGTTAATGTCAGTCTCTCCTGGAGGTCCCCATTCATCATTCTGCTAAACCAGGTCTTCTAGCTTTAGCCTCAGTGTTCATTCACAGAACAGCAGTAGCTTTTCGTAGTTGGATTTTGTTTGTATTTAAACCAGCCAAAAGGAAAATTATTTTATGTTAAAATGTGTGCTAAATTATCCCAGGAAAGTATTTAATCCAGCGTTGGGAATGAAATATCTTGTACATATAAATTTATTTCTTTTGCAGAGCATTGGGTCACTTGTGTGTAATTCACAAGGTAATAGGGTACATGTTCCAATGGATTGTTTAAAGTACTTTGGGGTCAAATTGTCTTTTCAGTTTTCTTTTTCTCTGCTAACATAGAAACTACCAAGTAAAGGGTTCTTTAAGAATATCTCTAGTGGGCTGAGGTTGAGAAGTGTGTCTTTCTTTTTTTCTTTTATAACAGCTTGATGTTTCAGAGATGAGAAAAGTTAAAATCACTACCATTGAAGCTCATTGTCTATGCAGGTTTTCAAATGTCATTCCTCCTCCTTTGTCTCAAGGATCACACTTGAGCAGCATACGTTTGCTTTCTTCTTTTGCCCCAGATCAAACTGAACAGTGTACATAACACTATCTGTCTGTAAAATACTTTTTTTAAGAAAGCATTTATATTTATATGACAGCTTGAACTGACAACATTGTGTATATAGATCATCATGAAGTATTATTTCACATTGAAAAGAAGAAAAATATATTGATAACTATAGATGTTATGAAGAAGAGGTTATTTCTAGTTTTGTACTAAAAATCAATTGAACTAAATCCAAAACGTGACACTGTAGCAGCAGTTTTAAGTCTTATTTTTACTGTTTATATTTTCAAATGCTGCTGCACCAGATGATCTTTATCCCCGGAGTTTTTTGGTAAACTTGATTTCCTAGAATAGACTGTTAACTTGCAAAATTCCTTTTTATGGATGAAATGGAAATACTGGTTTCCTTGTGAATGAATTTTCATATTTGTAAATGCTAAGTTTATAATTCAGGTTTGAGCAAGGTGTGAATAACTGAAGAAAATAACTTGCTGGCTATATAGGAACATGCTGTGGGAAAGAACTGTATATATTACTTCAGAGAAGAACAAATGGAATCGTTTCTGTTAGGCACTAGTCGCCATAGTGCTGCTCCTGGTTCTGTACTGTATTTTATATGCAACGTATATGCTTTAATATTTTAATGTTTGTGCATTAATATTTTCAATTTGTTTAACCACTTTGCTGCTAAGATTTTACTGTCCCACCCCTATTTTTTTCCTTTACAATTTTAAACAAGTTTCTTCATTAAAAGCTGGTGATGAAATGGTTTTTATTGCACCCTGGAACTTATCAACATACTCAATTTCCAAATCAGGTCTAGAAAACTGATATTGTTACCTGAATCGGTAGGTGGAAATTTTGTCTCCTATAAGTGAGAATTTTGTATGAAAGGAAGATACTCGATTATGTGTATAAACATGAAGGGACATTTTCCTGTTCTGTACAGACTTGGCACTGCCATTTGGCATTTCTCTGAAAACTTTAATCTGATCATATAAGCAAATGGCTCAAAAGAACTGTTAAGTTTTTAAAATGAAGTCGTCTAAATGGAGTAACAAGAAGAAACTTGGCCTGATGAATTTGCTTTGTTTAGAATTGATAATTTTCAAGTGGTATTTCTCCTAGTGAGAAGGATGACTTGACGGTGAGGGATGCATGTCTGGGGCTTCAGCACCACCTACTGGTGAGTTCCAGGCAGACAGAAGCGAGGGAGCCCAGACTCCCATGGGGTTCTCACTACTACTAGAAAAGGGCTATTCCAGAGGTGGCCGCCTCCTGCCGTGGAAACCAGAGTAAGAAATCTTTTACAGGAACTGCAAGATGAATCTTTTCTCTAATGCATTTTGTTGGTCACTGAAAGATTTTAAGCACTTTTTTACATATCCTGTTTTAAAATATTTATTGATGCCTGGGACTGGCAATCCATCCCGCATAATGGATGTGCCGACATATACAGGACCAGTTCCTTTAATTCACAAGCGCCGTTATCAAAGTGGTATTTTCATTTTTCCTCCCATTGTCAGTCAAGGGAGAATTTCTAAAAGTAAATAACCTAATGGCCTGTATTTTGCCATGACAACTCCAGAGGGACTGTGTGTTTCTGAGAAGAGGGTGCTGAGGCAGGGATTACAATTTAAAGGGAAAACTTGAGACTACCTACATTCATTGGTTGTTCAGCAGTGCCTAAAATGAGCTTTGAAGTTACACAAATGCACTTTCCACTCACATGTATAGTGCCATCTGCTGTCTTGGGGAAGTCTTGTTTTTCTTCTTTTTCCTCCTTTGCCCTTAATTACATGGCATAGTGATATTTCCTAATATCTAGGTAAGTATTCAGAGTACAGAAGACTTGTACTTCCCACTCAATGGGAAATGTAAAGAATTTTAAAGATGTTTCTTTGGTTGAGATTTACCTTAGGGTTTACAATTGTACTTGGAATATACTTGGAAATATGTGTTTAAGATTAGGTTTTTAATTCTAGCCCAAAGGCCTATCAACCAAGTGTAACATTTTTCTTTATAAAATTTTGAATACCTTAGTTACCTGAAAAAATAAATTCCTCACTAAATCTTATTTTCATTCTTGATTAACCTCCATTATCACATTTCTGAGTATAAGGGAAAGCACTACAAACTTGCATTACATATTGTTGCACTAAAGTATGTCTGTAAATCATGATTATAGCACTACAAGGTGTTTTTGCATTGTTAGCATTTTTTAAAAAAACAAGTTTTTCAAAACAAACCAGAGGTGATTTATGTAAACCAAAAAGAAATAAAAAACAAAAGGGCTTTAAGGTACTGTTTGCCTAGCAGCCAGGTGGTTATAAAACTTTCATCTGCTTTGCTACACTGATAAATGTTAGCCATTGTTCCGAAAGCTTCTTAAATTGCTCACATTGTTAGTTTTGAACAACTTCAAGATGATTTAGTTGAAAAGCCTTTGTATTAAAGATAACATATAGATTTTTGTGAACATTTCCCATGTGTCATTTGCTTTCTATTCTTGACCTCGAAAGTGCCTCATTTGTATATTATTTCCATTGAAAGCTTGACTGCATTCTTTCTAACAAGCAATGAAAACCTGTTTAATCCATGTCATAATGTATCTCCTCAGATATAGTTGACTAGCTTGATACTTTTGAGTATGTAATGTAAATATGCATATATAAGTTTGTAACTGTTTTGTTACATCATATCCATGTAATTGGACATATCAGATGATATAAGAGTTTGTTTTGATGGTTTTTTTCCTCCCTTGGAATTACCTAATTAAACCTATCATGATATGTAAAAGGACTTTTTCTTACTCTGTTAGAGCTATCAAATCATCAAATAAGAGAATTACTAGAAGAGAATGTAGTAAAAGTAGAAGCTTTGGTAAGTTTTTTTGTTTTCAAAGGTGTGTGTGTGTGTGTGTGTGTGTGTGTGTGTGTAATTTATTTATTTTTTGAGACAGGGTCTTACTTTGTAGTTCAAGCTGACCCTGAGTTTACTATGTAGCCCAGGCAAGCCTCGAACTCAGCAATCCTCCTGCCTCTGCCTCCTGAGTGCTGGGATTACAGGCGTTAGCCACCACGCCAGGCACTGTGGTATGTGGTATTGATTGCTGGTGGGCATAAGTCTCCACGCCCAGCATTGTATGTGGTTACTGGGATCGAACTCAGGACCTTGCGCTTGCGAGGCAGGCTCCAGAACCACTGAGCTAAATCTCCGGCCCTAAAAGGTATATTTTAACTGAGTTCAGTTCATATATAACTAATATTTACTTTTGATTACATCTGCATAGATGTATATATTTCTTTTCTTTTTTAGTCTGTCACTTAATACACTGTCTACCGGTTTTGGAAACCCAGTGCATTTTAGACTCCATTAGCCACCTGAACTGGTATGTGGCAGATGTTTAACCCAAGGCTGCTATTACTGTTTTTTGTGTGCATTCTTAATTTATAAGTTAATAAAAAATAAGACAGTACTCAAAAGTCAGTATCTCAGCACCAGAGTAACTTTTGGACTCGGACCTTATAGTGTGTTCCTTTGAAAAATGAGAATCTGCTCCACCCTTACTGTGAAATGTAGTCATGGGCTTATTTATAGGTTCTCAGAAATCATTTATTTTTCATCAGGTTACCACCCACAAATAGGTTCAATAGCTTTTACACTGACAACATGTAAAACTGGAATCCCTGCTTGGGCACCAGTGCAGTGCCATCCACAGGGCTCCTTAAAAGGAGAAATTAGTCCTAATGGAAATTACTACTGTCAATCCCTTTATACTTGCCTGCTTTTTTGAGATTTGTATTTTTAGAGAAATCTTTGACATGATGGTTTAAAACATTGCATTCCTAAAAAGTTCAGCAAAGTTGAACTTCTTTGTATTTGTTACCTACTATATTTTATAGTTGGCCACTTTTAACCCTCGGATAACTCTCTAGTGTATTATCTTCCTTGTTCTTTAGAGGGAGATTGAGGCTTCAGGAGATTAAGTACTACTTCAAAGGTCACATAAGAAACTGCCCCCATCTAAACCAGATTCTGGCCACTGTGAAAGCCCATGTCCTCTCCTCGGGCGGTTTTCTTCTTCTGTTACAGAGTCAGATGTACTGCCCAGCGTAGTCTTTGAAGCAAAATTCTGTGTATCAGTCTAAACTGGAATAATTGTGTAAGAAAACCAGTGCTTCTTCCTGCTCCCTTTTCTTTCATTCCCAGACCCCTGATTGTCTTAGTTGGGTGCGGTAAACTGTCCATAAAGTGATAAGATTCTTGCAACAGAAATACAGTGGACCTTTGACTCACAAACTCGATCCATTCCCCAGACTGTTTGTAACTCAAGTTGGTTGTAAGTCAGTACAGCTGAGATCTGGATGTTTCTCTGGGTTCACGCTATAGATAACAAGAGGCAGATGACTCTTCCGTTAATTCTTCCATTACCCCACGTTCTTTATAAGTCAGGTCAGTCGAATCTTGAGGGTCCTCTACTGTAATTTGTACCAACCAAGAGGGTGTGTACAATGAGGAAGAAAGGACAGAGAACTCCAGAATATCCACTAGTGAAGCAGGTGAGATAATTATTTCTAGATAGTAAAATTTAACAAGACTTATCTTACATTGCTTCTTGGTTTTGCATTGCCAAGTTACAAGATGTCAATTTAAATGTTTAATTTTTCTTTAAAAAGTGAATTGTGGTGCAGATCTTAGATTTCCTTGTCAAGTACCTTGTCCTATGCTTCTGTCTTCTTTTCATGTTATAGGAATGATGTGTCTTCAACTTCCCCAAGTTTATCAGGAAGACTTCAGAAATGTTCAAAGTATTTATGTATCAATTTCTTTCCTCTATAGGGAAGCCAGTGTTTGACTATCTTAAAATTTAAAATAGTTGCTTAAGTTCACCAGCTCCCAGTTGGTTAATAGTGATTGTTAAAGTTTCAAAATAAAATGTTCATAGATAGCCTGATACTCCAGAGTTGTGAGAAGAAAATGGGGATAAAATCAGATTACTTCCTGACAGATAAGGTGTTGTTGGATTCACTGAGGTTTTAGGGCTGAGAGTCCCTTAGGGATTACCTAGAGCAAAACTATGGTCACTGGAATCCAAGACACTAAGTATTAGTGCAAAGGTGAAATGCAGCCTGCACTAGACCCACCCGCTGCTGTCCAGTGCAGGCTCGGGCACCTCAAATCCAGCATGTCCACACTGGCCTTGGGTGTCCCCCATTTCTAAAACCACTGTTTTCTTCCACTGTGAGGGGTGGTAACAGCCCTGCCCTCCTATTGCTCGGCTGGAAACCTGCCTGTCACCCCTCGTTCCTCACTTTTACCTTCTCACTCTTGATTCTTTATTGTCAGTGACTGAGAACGAGAACTAGGTGCTCAGTGAGCCCTTTGGATGTCTGTTAACAAGCAGGGTTTGTGTTTTTAAATATAATTGGGGTGTGAGAGGACTTTACACTGCAACGAAATAGTAAAACTTTGTGATCTTCAGGTTATTTCTGGATTTAAACAAAATTTTCAGATAGTTTGGGGTGGGATAGTAGAATCGGTGATAGTGACTAGAAACCAACTAGAAAATTGAAAGTAAATGAAACAAGTAGAAGTTTACAGAAAGGATAAACTTGTATGCCCCCCTTTAGGCAACTCATTTAATTTTCCTTTTGCAACCCTTCTTGGCTAAAGCAGTATCAAAAGTAGCCCCCTCCAATGCCAGACCTGGTGGTTCACGGCTATAATCCTAGCACTCAGCGCTTGGGAGGCAGAGGTAGGACGATTGCTGAGTTTGAGGCTTGACTGGGCTACCTAGTGAGTTCAGGGCCAGCCTCAACTACAGAGTGAGACCCTGTCTCAAAAAAAAGTCGCCCCCCTGAGGTCCCCTTTTTAGGCCAGGTCTGCAAGCAAGGATGTCCACTTGCAGGATGTAAGGAGAGGTAAGGTAGTAATAGAGTGATCAGGGAAGTCCGTGCAGAGAAGTGAGGAAAGAGAGTGGTTACAAATGCAAAAGGCTTTGAATAGGAGGGAGCGAGGCTTGTTGAAGCGGTAAGAAGGCCAGCGTAGCTAACAACAGGAAGATCTGCAAGAGCCACATCTTGGGGTTTGCAGGTCATGGCGAGGAATGCAGATTTTATTCTAAGTGGGATAGAACCAGGAAGTTTCTGAACAAAGTCCATACAGCTATGTGGCCATTAAACTGTGTGTGGAGGGGGGGCTGGTGTTGCATTACTATTACCCGAGGCTTTGTCCTAGTATACAGAAAAAAAACCAGAATCTACCTCCACGTTCTGTTTTTTGTTTGTTTTGTAGTATTGGGGATTAGATCCAGGACCTTTGCACTGAGCTACATCCCCAGCCCTATGTATATATGTATGTATGTATGTATGTATTTTACTTTTGAAACAGGATGTCTTAAGTTGTCCAGGTGAATCTGAAACTTGTGCTTCTGCCTCAGCCTCCTGGAGTGCTAGGATTACACCTGGCTTCGTTTCTAAGTCTGGTGGGTGTTTGTAAACCTCAGCTCACTGAGAAGCTTCTGACACATTCCTCACTAGGCTTCCTAGGCACTGACCTGTCTTGGTTTCCTATTTTACTGGTCATCCTCCTCACAGCTTCCAGTCTCTACAAGGTACATCCTTGGGGTATAGTAATCAGTTTTGCAGCCATACTTCCCTCAAAGGGAGAGTATTGTCAAAGCTGCACATCAGATGTGTGTGTGTGACCCGCTTTGAGCTCTGGATGTCTCCACTTGAATGTCTCGTGGGCTGTTCGGTTTTATGAAGCCAGAACAGAACTTATATTCCTGCCCACACTCCAGCATCCAGCCCTGCCTCATCTCATCTCCCTTACTTTAAGACATGACCATAATTTACCTGGTAACTGACGAGTTCTCGCCATGTGGATTGCCGCCTTGGTACAAGGTTTAAGGGTTTCTTGCCCACATTTCTGCGGTGGCTTCCTGGTTCCACTCTTATCTCTAGGGTAAGAGTCGTTCTTAGAATGACGCATGTGCATTGTATATTTGCCTTTTGCATCATCACACCTTAATTATCACACTAAGAACAAGTAATCTTGTTCCTTAGTAAGACACTTATTTCCTTTACCCTGTTCATTTCCTTTTCCTTTGAACTTGTGCACATGCATTGAAGAAAGAACCCAGCATGTCTTGGATGCCCACTAGGCACCAAGCACCGGGTTGATCATTTTACACTTGTATTCAATTCATAACTTCATAAAGTAGACAGCATTACTCCCATTTCACAGATAAGACTGAACATACCCAAGGTAAACAACTGCATTCTTATTAGAAAGTGGGAGCTGAAATTCAGATCTTGTCTTTCTGAGTGACTTGGCTTTCCTTCTCCCTCTGCCGGCTGTGTCTTCACTGAACTCAAGTCCCGATCTCTACGTTCATTTCTGTGCTCAGCCTGCATTATAACCCCGCACTAGCACCCCCAACACATTGTTCCTCCAAGTTCTTCCCAGTGTATTTTCTCTCATACTCAACGTACTCTATTACTCATACATGACACTCAGGTAGTCCTAGATTTTTGAGGAACGATCTGGGATTATCTTCATGACTCCCCCAACCAGAAAGCAGTTGCATTTACTTAGAAGCGTGAATGACCAGCAGGTCGGCGCACTGAGCCTTGGTGACACACTGCTGCCACGCTGCGTGTGCTCGGCAAGAGGCCTTGATTGATGCTGCAGCAAATGTCCCCTCTGCCTACCCACCCCTTGTGTAGCTTGATGAGAACAGTCTCCCCGTGGGCCTGTGCTCCACCCTCTGCAGCACACTCAGCCCTGTCACTGGCCTTGGGACACAGGTTTCAGCTGTGTGGGTGGAGGAAAGGTTTCCGCAGCATTTACAAATCTTCTATGTGCAGGGTGCTTTCCTTAGGTTTTTATTTTCCCTCACCTGGTTTTTTAATAAAATGATACACAATCATGTTTTTACCAGGCATAAATTATTAGGTTTATCTCATTTTCAAACTCCTCTGTGCCATTTGCTTCCAAAAATTAGAAAGTGGAATCAAAACCAAGAACATGAAAACTGGTCTTGGAGGCATAAGACCGCCTCTGCATGTGGGTGTGGTGGCACATGCAGTCAGGAGGGTGAGGCAAGAGGGTGGCCGGGAGTTCAAGGCCAACCTGTGTTACAGAGCGGGACCACTAAGCTTCCACCTTCAAGAAACTGGCAGAGAAATAAGTCCAGCTGCACTATTCACGCGGACCCCTAATATAATCACGTGTCCCGGGGAGAGAGACACCCATGGGGAAGCCCTGTGAGACGACGGTGACGTGAGTGTGCTGGCCGTGCAGATGAGAGGCACGTAGACGTGGCCTCAAGCTGAGGAACGCTCGTGGCCCCCAGTAGGCAGAAGGGGTAGAGGGGCCCTGCAGAGGGAGAGGCCCTTACTGACACCTCTCTGCCCAGGGATCGGCTTAGAGACCTGTCACCTCCGGAGCTGCGGTAACTTAGACATGTTACCTGTCAGAGCAGCCACAGAAAAGTAACATGCCCCAAGAAGGTGGGACGTTAGGCACAGAGAATATTGAATGAGAGACTTCAGGAGCTAGTAAGTTTTCTTTCCCCCTTTTGGGGTAGGAAACCAACCTGGAATGGCTGAGGACTACTGATTGCTTCCCATCTATTACTCTTCCTCCTTTCAAATGAGAGCATTGATTATAGTTAACTGTTGTTGCTTCCTCATGTACTGGCTGTGTTGGAGGAGCAGGCGAGTAATTTGACTCAGTTCATAAATGTACCAGGAACTGTGCTCAAAGCAGAGAAAAATAAAGAGCTGAAAATGTGCAGTATTATCTTGGAGAAGCGGACTCATCAGGGCTCCATGTCAGTACAGCAAGGACAAGCAGGAATTGGCCGAGGAGTTGGGTGGGGAACTAGGGGAACACACGGGCAGAGGGGGATTCTGCTTAAAACACAAAAATACTCGCTGAAAGCGGCCACGGGGAGACAGTACCAAAGGCGGGAGGTGAGGGTTGGATCAGCCACCAAGATGGGAGGCTCTCGCCAAACTAATCCAGCAGTCCAGAGGGGGCTCGGCGGGGCCTCGCTGCGGCCAGTCTGGGGAGAGGGCGGTCAGGGCTTTTCCAGCAGCCTGTGTTTCTGCATCTCCTTCAGTTAGCCCCAGGGACGGGCAGAAGCCACACGACTGTTTCTGGTCAACATAAGGTAAAAAGTGTCACATTGGGTGGAGCAGTTGAGAAGCAGCATGCCTCATCCCTGCTGCCAGGCTGCTGGATGGAGAAGGAGAGGCTGAACTAAACTGGACTTTGCCTGAGCAAGAAACCCTCACAGCATGGAGCATGTGGTAATTTCAGGGGTTGTTTTTGTTGTTGTTGTTGTTGTTTAAGCAACATAATCTAGCCTTATTTTTATCTCAGGGATAAGCATTTTGCTGAGTTATTTTAAAATACTGATCTAGCAAGTGTCTGACCTGTATTAATAGACTACTGATCTGCCCCCATCCATACTAAATAAATTCAAATTCCAAATTTCAACAAGGAGCTGTCTGAAGTGGAAACTTGCAGGTTGTTTTATCTTGTTTAATCTGACTTTGTCCCTGAGTACAAGAAAGGAAAGGGAAAAGTAAAAGCTGCAGATTTCTAAATTCACTGTCAGATCTCCAGACAGGGCCAGGGATAAATGAAAGTGATCAGATCTTAGGTTATGAAGAGGCATAAGTCATCCCAGCAAGTTTAAAAACTTCACCCTAAAGATTATAAAAATTTGTATGTAGAATATGTAAATGTGGTGCTATTTGCATTTTTGAGTAGTTATTAAGTTACTCAACTCATATTGATTGAGCGCTTGGGGGATTCCAGATAGATTGGCTATTTTTATGGGATTTTACATTATATATGGGGGTGGGAGAGAGTGTGTTTAACACAATTAAATTGGAGAGTTGAAAGTTATATATACAGAGAAAAAAAAGGGCTGGAGGTTTAGCTCAGTAGTTCCAGCACCTACCTAGCAAGCGCAAGGTTCCTGTTCGATCATTGGTAGCCACATAAAACAATACCAGTCATGGTGACTCACGCCCACCAGCAATCAGTACCACACACCACAGTACCGGGCGTGGTGTCTCACGCCTGTAATTGGGAGGCAGAGGCAGAAAGATTGCTGAGTTTGAGGCTTGCCTGGGCTACATAGTGAGCTCAGGGCCAGCCTAAACTACAAAGCGAGACCCTGTCTCAAAAAAAAAAAAAAAAAAAAGAAAGATGTACCAGTAATTAATGTTCAGAAATATTATCTTCCCTGAGGTTGTGTAGGTAGAAAAGGCCATGGCCAAAGCCTGGGAAGGGCTGAGATAAAGGGATATAAATGTGTTTTAAGTGGAAGATTCAAGTCCTTAGGTGAGGCCCATGCTGTGATGATGAGACCGAGACTGAGCCCACCTGGATTTGCAGGCCCTCGTGGGAGATGCTGCTCTGCAGAGCT
>PVIC010047993.1:0-13737 GCA_004025085.1 Thryonomys swinderianus | reverse complement strand
CTGTCCTCTAGGTCTGAGATTCGGTTCTCTGCTTCATTCATCCTGCTGCACAAGCTTTCATTCTCCTTCGTCATTCCCTGGAGTTCTGCTTGAAGCTGTTTAAAAGGTTCCATTGCTTCTGTGAACTTGGATTCAATCATCTCACTGATCTCTTCTTTAATGAAGTCTTTCACTGAGGACAGTATCTGTGTTTTGATCTCAGAGATGAGTTCTGCTTTCCATTTTACTAGATCTGCTTTGGTTACCATTTCCAAGAGTCCTGGTTTTTGAGTTTCAGTTTGCCCTATTTCCCCTTTCTCTGAATTTCCCTGTGGTGGTGATCTTTGTGTCTGGTATTTTGTGTATTTTCCCATTTCTACTCTTTCTTTGTTTTTAATGCTCTTCTTTGTCTGATGACAGGGCAGTGTTTGTTGCAGGTCTCTTTCTATTATCTGGGGCCCTTTGGAAGCATCATTTTCCTGGGGGGTCCTCCTTGAATCTGTAATAACCCTTGAGTGTTCTCACTCCTGACACATCATGGTAGGTATTTGAGCAGAACACTCACATCATGTTTGTTACCATAATACAATAAATGCCAACATCAGTATTAAACACCGTAAATAAGATAAAAGTTTCTTAGATTCTATACTGGATACTTTGAGCTTATGAGTTACCTCTATGTCTGACTCCTCACTGCACAGCTCCGGGATACAATATGCTGCTGGGTGGCCTTCAGTCCACTGGAAATGGACTGCACCCTGCAGCCGGGCCCGCGTGCTGCTCCCTCAGTCTACCGGAAGCAAGGCACAGAGGGGCCGAATCTGCTGGGTCTGGTCCGCCCGCAGCTGGTCCCTCAGTCTGCCAGAAAACAGGGCACGGCAGGGCCCGCAGCTGCTGGGTCCGGTCCACCCGCCGCTGGTCCCTCAGTCCCTTGGAAACACGGCATGACGGGGCCTGGAGCTGCTGGGTGTGGTCCGCCCGCCGCTGGTTCCTCAGTCTGCCGGAAAACAGGGCACGACAGAGTCCGCAGCTGCTGGTTCCGGTCCATCTGCCACTGGTCCCTCAGTCTGCCGGGAATCACGGCATGGTGGGGCCCGGAGCTGCTGGGTCCGGTCCGCCTGCTGCTGGTCCCTCAGTCCACCGGGCCAAATATAAATTCTTAAAAATTAAGAATTTAAAATGCCGGACATGGTGGCTCACGCCTGTAATCCCAGCACTTGGGAGGCAGAGACAGGAGGATTGCTGGGTTTGCGGCGGCTTGCCTGGGCACCATAGTGAGCTCAGGGCCAGCCTGAACTACAAAGCGAGACCCTGTCTCAAAAAGAAAAAAAAAATTAGGAATTTAAGATTTTAGGAATAATTAGCTAAGTCACTTCTCCCCCATTTCTACAGCATGAAAGTCATTACAACAAATAAACACAGTGGAACTTGCATAGGAAAGAGACATTCTATATAAGAAAAATTTTAAGAGATGTAACTGGAGAAATATACCATATTCATGCAATGCGAAACTCATAATTATTAAATTGCCATTGTTTCTCAAGTTGATCCAGGGTTTTTAATGGTATCACAGTTAATGTCACAAACTTTTTTTTGGTAACTGACATATTCCAAAAGTTTTTAAGGAAATTCAAAGCACTGAGAATGACCAAAATACTTTTTAACAGCAAAATGCCAAAGAACTCATGTTATTAGATATAATATAAAGCTATTAAGCCAGTTTATTGTGGAGTTGGCAGACAAATTGATAGACTGAATGATAGGAAAAAATATAAATCCAAACATTGATTCATATATTTTAAGTTTATAGATTGTCAGCAGAGTTTAGAACTGAGTGCTAAGACAATTCACCTTGGGGAAATGAAATTCTTTTCTATGTGTAGTATTGGGTAAAGTATGCTTATTTTAGAAGAAGGATTTCAACCCCTAGTTCACACACACATTGGCCACAAAATTTATGTGGAAGGGATTACACCAAATATTAAGAGTATGGAGTAACAAGAACCATCATACATTACTTCTGATAGTGTAATGGTGGGAGGATTCTTGTTTTCTTTAAAAGTTAAATATGAACCCATCCATGACTCATCAGTTTCATTTATAAGTAGTTAAGAGAGATGAAAATACATTTTTACAAAAAAGTGTTAAATAATTTGTATAGCAGGTTGTTTCTAGTATCTAAAAAGTGAAAATAGTAAAGCATGTATCAGTAGAAGAATAAATTTTAGTGTAATCATACTTCCCAGTAAGAATAAAGAACAGCTTACATATACTGTGACATGGATGATTTTTTTTTTAAATTTAAGTAAAAGGGGCCGAAGGGTTAGCTCAGTGTTTCTGGCGCCTGCCTTGCATGCGCAAGGTCCTGAGTTCAATGCCCAGTAACCACATACAATGCTGGGCGTGGAGACTCACGCCCACCAGCAATCAATACCACATACCACAGTGCTGGGCATGGTAGCTCACGCCTGTAATCCCAGCACTAGGGAGGCAGAGGCAGGAGGATTGCTGAGTTTGAGGCTTGCCTAGGCTACATAGTGAGCTCAGAGCCAGCCTGAACTACAAAGTAAGACCCTGTCTCAAAAAATAACAATAATAATAATTTAAGTAAAAGAAACCAGATGCAGAACAATGAATACTATATGATTTCATTTGCATGAGTTTCAAGCACAGGCAAAACTATTGGATGCTGATGAGATCAATCTTTGTGTATGGATGTAGGAATTGACAGGTGAGGTCACTTTATAGAATGATGGTTTTAATTGAAGTGATAGTAATTAAGGTGGGGGTTTGTGAGGATATGTGTCTATCAAAATATAATATAAACTTTTAGTCTGTGCATTTCATTATATATAAATTTTCCTGCAATAAGGAAAAGTAAGGTGGCTGGTAAAGTCCATATATTTATCTTAACATCATGTACTCCATTTATCAAATTCTTACACTGGATCATTCCAATGCGGGATTTTGTACTAGTGTGTCACTGGAGACACGGGGAACTATCTTAGCCATTCCTTCTCCTATTTTAGCATCCTTACCATCTTTATTTTGTAATATATGGCTTTTAGGTTTTAAAAAGTATTTTCTATCTCTTCAAAAGGTTGGTAAGTTCTTTGGGAGCCTTGCGAACCTCAGTGGTTCTCAAAGTTTAAAATGCAGAAGAATTTTCCAGGAATTTATCAAGATGCAAACTTTTAAAATTTAACCAGTAGAACAGTGATTTCCCTGATTTGCCATCAAGAGAAGGAATCTGACCTTTTCTGTAACGTTTCTTATAATTATCCAGTGATCAAGTTTTGAGAAGGAATAATTTATATCATACTTGAATCATTTCTATCATATTCACAAGGCTTTAGTACTACATGCCAATCAATAAACTGTTCAATAAGTCAAGTAGATCAGTTTGAATTCTGCTGATACCAGTTCTTAGGCATAGATAACTTTTTCTGTGTGACCCCATTAGGAGCTTCCAATTGAGTTCTGGGAAGGATCTCTCGGTGAAAAGATTATTTTTCCTAACTCTTCATTTTATGGGTATAGGTAATGAGAACCAAATGATAACAAGGACTTTCCTAAGATCTTGTAGGTAGCAAGAGATTAATGGAGCATGGGACTGAAGCCTCCTGTCTGGCAATGTGTGCAGATATCTGTGGACCTCCTAACCTGAAAGGCAGAGCAGTGCAGGGAGATGACAGAGGTGCTACTGAGTACCATTTAGCAGAATGAATAGGCTCCTAATAGAGAACTATCACAAAATGGTAATAATGCAAGGTGGAGAAATTGGGAGGCAATCTGTGTGTAAAGCGATGTTTCTAGGTGCTCACGAGATAACTCACCCTTGTGCAGGAACCATGTGTTAGTGTCTCCCCCAAGTCCTCAGAGCTGTGACATGGACTTCTGCATGCTTTGCCTGGTTCTTCACCTAAGTTCTGGCAGTAGATTCTCTTTTCAGGAGGCAGCCTGAGCTGATTCCTTAGCACATCTGTGGCAGCTTGACTCATTTTCTGACGAAACATATGCTGGCAGCGGGGCAGTGAGCCCTGAACATGGGCCACTCCAGCCCTGCTGACAGCTCTCTTTGCTGAGAGGAAAGATGCTCCAGCTGATCACAGAAAGAGGCAGCCAGCTGGGTTTGAAAGGAAGCAGATTTAATTTTGGTCCCAGTTGAAGCAGAAAGCAGGCTAGAGCTGTGTGCTCTTTAATTTGGGAATGTTAAAAGGATAGTTGGGAAGCAGGTAGGAAAGGAGCCCTATAACTAAAGATGCAAAGAAGGATGGATGTTAAGTTGATGTGCAGAATCCATCCCATCAATTTTTGCTGGGATATTAGGGAGAGATTAATTGGATACATGAGCAATGAGTCTTAAGTGGCTCAGCACTTTCTGGGCATGTGACCTTGGGAATTTAATAACTGCTGCTAGCCTTAGTTTCTTTGGACTACAGGGTGGCGATAATAATAATGTCAATACCAGTGGGTTACTGTGAAGATTAAATGAGCCTAATGAAAGTAGATATGTATTTTAATGTAGTGAGTGGCATGCAATAAACACTCAATAAATGATAGCTATTAGGCATTATTTTTCTGCCCCATTAACTTGCAAGGTACTCTGGCCTTCACCAGCCTCTGACTGTACCATAAATGCCCCTCTTCCTTTCTATACCAACAGTATGTTGGCACAAACTCTCCTTGTCCTATTTACTATAAGTAAGCCATCTTCACAATGCTCATCCACTTTTCTTGCCCATCCATAAAAGAATACCTCTCCTGTGTCCACAAACCAGTCTTTCAGCTGTGAAAACCTTTATCTCCTAACTGTTGTATCTCACTGAGCTGGTTTTCTCTAACCCAAAAAGGTCTTCCTTCTTATGGCATGTAAACTGGATGTGTGACAGAGGTAGAAGGACATCCTGATTGTATTCAGAAGAGGTAGAAAAATCTCCTTGCCTCTCTGTGTCTTGTTAGGGCTACAACACAATGCGTGTCTTCTTTAGAAGCTTCACTGACTCGTGCTGTCAGCTTTATGCAGTAGCTCCTCTCTCCCAAAGGACTTTAATCCACCCAGAAAATAGTAGGAGACAAGCTATTCTACACCTTCCATTTTCTCCTAGTACCTCCTGCAGGGTAATTTGAAGCCAGCACCTCTAGAAAGTTCCACTGTAATAGAGCAAACACTCACAGATGTATAAACAGCTGCACACGTTCCTACTGTGCTGTGAAGAAGTGGGGTCTCCTTTAATAGTTTCAAACTCTCCGCCCAGCATGTTACAATTATGAGGTCTGTAGAAACCTAAAGGAGCAAAACAGGGCCACAGAAAGAGGAGCTGTGACCCTCTTTGTGAAGTAGGAAGCCAAACTTGGGGAAGGCAGAGGAGGAAGAGAAAATGAAGATGTGTAGCAGAGGCTGGGTATCTGTAGAGAAGGGTGCACTGGAGTTTAAAGGTTGTATTCCCCAAGGGTACAGAGTGAGGAATCAGAGGCAGTCATCTGCTTTGTTTTGATTTGCGTGGCTGAAGGCGACAGTCAGTGGTAACATCTTCCTCATGACTCATGTTGGATAAGCTTGGTTAGCCTCGGTCTACATAGGCTTGGCTATCAAACCATGCCAAGAGGTGGGTAGCATGCTTGTGGCTTTCCCTGAAACTTCAGGTGGAATAAAGTAGCATGAAGCGTGTGAGTATCTACAGACTTGTCAGCAGCTCCATTTGCTTTTCTGGAGGTTTTCATGTGCACCAAGAAAGACAGAGAGTTTGATGTTGATCTTTGAAAAATTAGTGAAATAAAGAAAGGTGAACTTTCCAGATAGGAACTGAGTGTGTATAGGTGGGAGTAACCTAAATGGCAGCAAAATTATTTTGTTAAAAGTGCTGGAGGGCCGGAGGGTTAGCTCAGTGGTTCTGGCACCTGCCTTGCAAGCGCAGGGTCCTGAGTTTGATCCCTGGTAACCACATACAATGCTGGGCGTGGTGACTCACACCCACCAACAATTAATACCTCACACCACAGTGCCAGGCGTGGTGGCTCACGCCTGTAACCCCAGCACTCGAGAGGCAGAGACAGGAGGATTGCTGAGTTTGAGGCTTGCTTGGGCTACATAGTGAGGTCAGAGCCAACCTGAACTACAAAGAGAGAGACCCTGTCTCAAAAAAAAAAAAAAGTGCTGGAGAGGGGGTGAATTAGAATTAGAAGTGGTAAAAAGATTTAATGATCATTATGCTTTACCTCTGGCATCTAGAAGGACCACGTTCTAGGGCAGTCATTGCTTTTAAACATAGCCACAGCAGACTTTAAAGTTCAGGACTTTTAAAGAAAGACATTTCAAATGAATTATAAAGTCAGACACAGACGAACCATAGCTGAGCCCAGAGAAAAGAAAAATGCCTCCAAGAAAATAGGGCACAGTGTAATGCTTCCATAGCTAAATGTTGGACACAAGGGAATTGGAACTCAGTGAATGGTAAATCCCAGACTTCTTCAGCAAGATCACTGTAGAGGAAAATTGTTACCTGAGGGAAAAACCCATCTAGGCTGCTTCAGTTATAACAATGACTCTGGGAATTCTAATCAGGTGTCTGATGGGTAAACTGAATCCTTCTTAAAAATACACATTCGGACCATCTGATATCACCCATGTAAGTCATAGACTTTTTGTGGAATAGATCTTTGCATTGTGAGCTCAGCAGGGATTTCTTTTTAGGGAAAAATATTTTATGGGCCTAGAAGCAGCTTTGTTGGAACTCACAATATCCTTGAACTGCAAGCAACAGCAGTTTTAGACAGAGAGTTAATTCAGTGAATTTAAGGAAGGGGGGAGGAAAACCCATACAATTGCCAGTGCTAAATGAACTGAAAAGTAATTTGAAAGAACATTTCAGACTTAGTTCTTTCTATATTGTTTTTATATTTAAGAATTCCTTTGGTCTTGCTGAGCCCCATTGAGTAGAATGCTATCAACAAAATATGGTATTTGTTTAGAATACGTGTGCTTTTATATGATATTGTGTGGAATCAGAACATTGAGCAAGTGAGACTGGGAAGGTGCAGTCAGAGAGCAACACTGTTCTTCCACAAACAACACTAGCCCTTGAGCCCACTGTCCTCCCACAAGTGTAAGGTGAGCCCTATCGCTTTTCTGGTCACCCCAAGACAGTAAGAGGTCATCTGGACAGTTCAGTCCCATAAACAAACTCCCTTAAATAACTCTGGGAAGAGGAGGAGAAGGGACAGTGAACCTCTGGTGAGTGCTTTTGTAGCAGGGGCCTCCGTTCCCTGCAGCTGCCATCTGCTCACAGGACTTGGTCTCGTGACAGCCATTTCAGGAATCTCTCACTAACTTGCGGTGATAGTGATCAGTGCATCTCATGGCTTCTTAGAATTTAAAGGGGAAAAGAAGTGATATCAAGGCCAAAGGCATTTCATCTAAATTTTATTTTAATGATCAAAAATATTATTAATGGAGGTGAAATGGGCAGCTGAATTTACCTTTAAATCAATTATTTTCTATGTCATTGGGTGCAAAGCGCAGCAGCTCCTGAAATATGTTCTGTGGAACACTTTGTCGTCATTCTTCACATGGTTAACAGGAGAGAAAAAGCAGTGCATTAAATACTCTTGGAACCTCTCGATCACAATGTTATCCCCATCTAGGTGGGGCAGGAAATAACACAGCATGGAAAAAGAGGATGATCCAGGAAGCATCTAGGAAGAAACAGTGTGGCAAGGAGGACCATGCCAAGTCAAGGGGCAGATACAAGGTCTGTCCTTCCTTAGCCTGCGGACTTAGAGTGGTGTGGTTTCTGATCCTTGTGTCACCTACCCAGTGGAAATAACATTTCCTGCCTCAGTAGCTATGATGATGATGCTGTGACAGGTCATACTGATTTTTTTAATGTGACCTCTGAGTTGATGAGAAGCCTGTGTCAGTAACTTGAAAGGGCTCCCTCATCCTAACTGGGGAATGCCTCAGATCCTGAGGAAGGCCACTTGGTGCTTTTACCCCATCTGTGACACTCTGTGGAGGTCCAGGCGTCTGGGAGGCAGCTCTACTTTCTTTGGGCTATGCTGGGTCCCAGGAGTCTTGGAAAAAGTGTGGACTTCCCCAAGGTTGTAGAGTTCGGCTGTCACTAGTGATGGAAGGCCTTGTCGCTGTGCCCATTGGGAAGCCTGTCCCCTCACGTGTCTGAGTTTGAATCCTCTTGGAGTGAGCCATACCTCACCTTTCATACACCTCCCCTGCTCATGGAATCTCTCTTCCCTTGGAAGCAGAAAAAGTGTTTCAACTTCTTTATGATAATGCGCTATTCACTCAGTGGTGGCCTGAGAGCCAGTCCTTTCACCATGGAATTTTGTTTGATCCTTCCACTATTCTAAGGGAAAAAACAGAGCCCCCCCCCCCAAAATACCACAATCCTTGGATGTTCAAGTCCTTTCTGTGAAGTGAATTGGTATTCCTATAGAGCCTAAACACGTCCTCCATATATTTTAATTATTGCCAGATGACTCATAATATCTAATGGTGTGATAACATGTACCTGCTCAGTACAAATGCAGTTTTAAACAATTACTTTCTATTCACTGTTAATCATATCTAGATGGAGAACTCATAGATTTAGAGAGATGAAATGTAAGATGAAGGAACTTTTATAGTTAATAAAACATGCAGTTGTCAAAATACTTCTTTAGTGCTGGGCATGGTGGTTCATGCCTGTAATCCCAGCACTTGGGAGGCAGAGACAGGAGGATTGCTGAGTTCGAGGCTTGCCTGGGCTCCATAGTGAGCTCAGAGCTAGCCTGGACTACAAAGCGAGACCCTGTCTCAAAAAAAAAAAAAAAAAACAAACAAAAAAAAAACTTTAAAACTGGAACTATTGAGCTGGGGATTTAGCTCAGTGGCACTGCTACCTGCCTTCCAAGTACAAGGTCATGAGTTTGATCCCCAGTGCTGCCAAAAGAAAAAGAGAAGGAAAGAAAGAGAAGGAAGAAAGAAAGAAAAAGAAAATAAGACTGTTACTGAGATGCATGTCTTTGATTGGCAGTCACCTCGCTTACTCAGTTCTTGTGTCAATCTTGGTAGTATTTGAGTTTAGACTCCTCCCTCAGGCTTTAAGCACTAAGACCTGAAGAAACCCCTCCTTTGGCCCACATCAGCTGTGGTCTTTCGCCTACACTCACATCCCCAGGGAGCCTAAACCTTCCTATTTCGCCCCAGTGCAATGACTCTCCTGTGAGGAGAGAAGATACAAAAGTGACCAAAGAGGCAATCAGCCCTGGCTTTCTTGAAAGTCTTGGAGTGATATCATTCTTCCCCTTTCTTGGTAGAATCATGTTCTTCTAGAGAAGGCGGACGGTATAACTGACACACACCATCCACTCATAGGTCACTAGCTGATATTAAACCCAGTGCCCAAATTTGTTCTCCTGGTTCTTCTAGAACTTTCCATGAAGGAGTGCCCTCATTTGACATATATATACATGAAGTGGAGACCACTAGCTTCGATCTCATGAATATGTTATACTACCTGGTATCTTGCTAAGGGAAGAGGGGAGCCTGTAGGTGGAAGGGTTAGAACCCAGCTATTTTAATTCACGTTTTTTCCTATGTAACCATGATGATTAAAGAAGTAGCAAGACAAATTGCAAAAGGTAGGGAAACATGCTGATGAGCATATTCCCTTGTTCTGAAGGTTGTCAGATGGTCATTACTTTGAATTTACCTAGAAGGGGTAGGTATAGCACTGCCTGGAATAGAGAGAATGTGCTCGACTCACAGATAATAGAGAGGTCCAGCAGAGTGAGGCTTTGGTTGGCATTTTGATTTCATTTCTCCTAAATTGCCTCAGTTTTGTCATTCTTGTTAAGTGGACTTCTCCAAGTGCTTTCACCATGGTAGCAAAATGACAAAAGTTGTTTCAGCTCTCAGATCTGCATATTAAGAGGTTCTCTCTTTCCCTAGAGCTTCCCTGATTAAAAACTGAAAGCTTCACTCTATTTGCACCAACAAAATTCATATGCTTGGCCTAAACCAATCACTATGTAAAAGGGGTAAAATGGGAGGTGGGGATTTAGCTCAAGTAGTACCATGCCAATGTTGTACACAAGGGCCCAAGTTTGATCCCTGGCACTGCATGAAAGAAAGAAAGAAAGAAAGAAAGAAAGAAAGAAAGAAAGAAAGAAAGAAAGAAAGAAAGAAAGAAAGGAAGGAAGGAAGGAAGGAAGGAAGGAAGGAAGGAAGGAAGGAAGGAAGGAAGGAAGGAAGGAAGGAAGGAAGGAAGGAAGGAAGGAAAGGAAGGAAGGAAAGAAAAGAAAGAAAAGAAAGAAAGAAAGGATAAAATGACCTGGATGGCTTGTAATGAGTTTTCTTGGTAGCTGGGAGAAGAATAAAACTGTGTGGCTGCTGTTCCAGTTCAAAGGTAATTACAGTATCTGTTCTAATGGCTTGCCTCTTATGTAGGGTATAGGGGAGAAGGAACTACAGTTTCTGAAACTATACTCTTCCAGAAATAATGCTGCATGTTTTATTTATCTCATACTTACTGTTACTAAAAGCTTCCTATGTATGTACGCATGCATGTGTGAATGTTTTGTCATTGGTGGCTGTGGTTTTATTTTCTTCTTATGTATATGTGTGTGTGTTTCAAGAAAACTCCCAAAGCTAAATCTTGAGCGGTTCAGAATTTGTCACACTGGTCCTCAGAGGTCCATTAAGCATGGACACTCAAAATTTTACTGCTTTCAAAGGCCATATCTACAAAACACTGTATAAAATTTCATAATACACCCTGAGAATTGGGGGAGAGGCCCTGACTGTGATAATAAACAGATGGCTCCAGGAGCTCATTCCAACTCATCCACTCACCACTTACATTAATTTGATTTTGAATATATATATCTAAATCCCTCTAAGAATTGATTTTTGTCACTTAAAAAATCAAGAATTTAGTAATGGTCTATGATGTTGAGAAGATCATTGTAATGTGTACGTTATCAAAGTGTAGAGAAGTTCTGTAGCAAAGCAAATATTTTTCTTGCACCTATAATATTAATATTTGAAATCACCCTACTATCCATTTGTTCTTACATTTAAACTTTTTTAAAAAATGTAATCTTAGGGCAGGAGATTTAGCTCAGTGGTTCTGGCACCTGCCTCGCAAATGCAAGGTCCTGAGTTCGATCCCGGTAACCACAAACAAGGCTGGGTGTGGTGACTCACGCCCACCAGCAATCAATACCACATATCACAGTGCCAGGCATGGTGGCTCACACCTGTAATCCCAGCACTCAAGAGACAGAGGCAGGAGGATTGCTGAGTTCGATGCTTGCCTGGGCTACATGGTGAGTTCAGGCCAGCCTGGACTACAAAGCGAAACCCTGACAAAAAAAAAAAAAAAGTAAACTTAGAGTCTAATAAGATAATGTAGCACCTCAAATTCAAAAATCTGAAGGACTTGCCAGTAACAGATGGACCAGAAGGATCAGGGCTGGGGTTCTGTCCAGGTGGGAGCACTGTGACCCTCCATACCTGGGTCCCAGACTGTATGAGGAGAAAGCGGCTCCTCAACTTTAGCTCACTGCCACCCTGCGAGGCCAGGCTTTCTCCATTCATTTTATGGGCTTCTTTTTAGGACAAAGCCATAATCCAAATGTCTTAGTTTTTGTTTTGCTTGACTTTTTATTTAAAATATTTTGTAGATCCAAAACCACTGTACGCGCTTGATTAAAATAGCTCGTGGGTGCCTCGTTGGAGGCTCCTGTTGTTACAGTCTGTGCTTGCCTCAAGCCTGAGGTTTTCTTGTGTGCCTCTGTTGGACAATGAGACAGTGACAGCACTCACTTCATAAGACTTCTGGAAAGAGAGAATGGAGATGTTTCTGCCATAAATTTCAGATCCCTTCCTAAAGGCAAGTTCTTAAAGGAGGCTGCTCGAGAGACCAGTTCATGGTAACATTTGCCATCGGGAGTATATACGGGGCCGGAACAAGGTCAGGCCAGAACCCAGCCCATCTTATCTGTTCCCCGTGGCTCTGACTGGCAAGTCTGTGAAGAGGCACCAGTGCCTTTCTGCCTCATCAATCCTAACTGATCACAGACACCACCTGCCAGGGCCCCTGCCAGACAGTGACTCAGGGCCCGCAGCCAGTCTGATCCCAGGTCCCCCAGAGGAGACACTTGTTCCTTTCCCTCTTCCTCGCCTGGTCACTTCAGTATGGCTGTCAGATTGTTAATGAGCTATGCAGGGAAGGCCGCTGGGGTTGTTCCCAGGACAGAAGTATCATCCACTGAGTGGAGAAGTCTCAGAGAACGAGTGCATGGTGGGGGCAGCACAGGAGGTGGTGCGAGGACGCTGCAATGCCTATGCTCCCTGTGACTCGCATTCTTGCTAGAAGTTCTCAGAGTTAACATCTTAGAAAAAAAGCGCTAAAGGATAGCACTGGACTCCACTGTGCAGGATGGTAGCTCATGCCACACACGGGAGCACTTGGCCAGGAGCAGGTCATGGTATTTTACTTTCATTTTGTTAGTATTGTTCTACACATATTGGCATAAAGTGAGTGACGTATCAGTGTAACTGTAACTCCCTGGAAGAGTGAAAGAGTGAGCTGATCCTTTGCCCATCCTTCCATATCAAGTAGAGACAGTGATTCTTGTTGCCTAGATATGTTGCTAAGATCTCTTTAGAAAATAAAATCATCTCTCAAGTACAAGTACTGAGATTGTACTGGATATTAGTAGGATTATAAGCACCTTGAAGCATACTTACATAAACTAAAACTATACCAGAAGCTAACGAGCAAATAGTGTGTGTAAAGCAATTTTCAAAGCACATGTGTACACATGCTCCATTTCTACCCTTGCTGCAAGACTGTGGGTGAGAACAAGTAGTCTGGTACCATGTTATCCATTGAATCATTCAGAAAATTCACAGCCGGCCATATCTGAATTGTCTAGGAACAAGAATGCTCAAGCTCAGCACTTTGGAGCTTTTAGTGCTATATTTTATCTTCTGTTCAGTGGCAACCCTGGCCTCTACCTGCTGGATTCCAACCGCCTCTCCCCAGGTGTAACTGATAACATATGTTTCCAGATAGGACCGCTTGTACCCTTAGGAGGTTTAAATCATCTCTGGTTGAGAGATATCAGTGTAGGCCTATTAGTGAGTGAAAGGAAGAGCTGCCTTTTCTTTCTTTTTTATTCCTTTCTTCTTTCTTTTCTTTTCTTTCTTTCTTTTCTTTCTTTCTTTCTTTCTTTCTTTCTTTCTTTCTTTCTTTCTTTCTTTCTTTCTTTCTTTCTTTCTTTCTTTCTTTCTTTCTTTCTTTCCCTTCCTTCCTTCCTTCCTTCCTTCCTTCCTTCCTTCCTTCCTTCCTTCCTTCCTTCCTTCCTTCCTTCCTTCCTTCCTTCCTTCCTTCCTCCCTTTCTTTCTTTTTTTTTTTTTGAAACCTCACCCCTCTAGTACCATGTGAATGAAACACAGTGGGAGCAAGAAGCTAGAAGAAGAACTACACTTTGAGCATAAGGAACAGGAAGAAGGACTATGGAGATGGGCAAGATCAGGAAGGGAGATGGTCGCCAATGATCTGTCCTATTCCAAGTGCTACTGAGCAAAAGGGCAAAATGCTTTTCTCTTAAATACTGGTGCCAGATGTGTTCACATCTCAAGTAATACTTTTGAGCTGACAAGGACAAATATGTGGATATCAGAGGTGGTGGTTTGTGCAGGGAGTCTTATTGATTGTCCCCCTATTTGATGTGGTTGTATCCTACATG
>PVIC010047992.1:0-13675 GCA_004025085.1 Thryonomys swinderianus | reverse complement strand
TTGATTGTTGGTGGGCGTGTCTCCACGCCCAGCATTATATGTGGTTACCGGGGATCGAACTCAGGTCCTTGCTCTTGCGAGGCAGGCGCCGGAACCACTGAGCTAACCCTCCGGCCCCATTGCTAAATTCTTCTAAACAACCTCAAATGATTTATTTAATCACAGACCTGGTCTTATTATTCTGGGATTCTTAATTGGTCATTTTATAGAAAACAGGTATTTTTAAGTTTATAAAATTTCCTGAGAATAATTCAACAAATGAGACCGCACTCAAGTTTTCAGTTTCACACTATGACAACACCCTAAATATGATTTCAAGATTTGAATGGCAGGTTATACTTAAAGCATATTCTCCCATAATTTCTTCTCCAATACTATATGTATGGGTTTGGGATTATTTAATACCTCTCTCTCTGTCTCTGTCTGTCTCTGTCTCTGTCTCTGTCTCTCTGTCTGTCTCTCTCTCTCTCTCACACACACACACACCCACACACACACACTCCAGGTTTTTATGTCTCATGTTCTTGCTGTTGTGTTGACTTAGAAATTACTATTTTCTCTTCACTTAAAGTCTTCAGTACTTGACTACTTGACAGTTTATTTCAGGCCTCAAGTGGGGAGCACATTTGTTAAAACAGTGACTACACTGATCAATGACTGAACAGGTGTTGTTTCAACCAGACTACGTGACTTTGCCAAAGATTCACTCATGCACCTGTTTGATTTGCTTTATATTAACTACTCTTTGCATACTTTTAAAATTTAAAACATTATAGAGGTTCCTCAAAAAACTAGGATTAGAGGTCCCATTTGACCCTGTTATTTCCCTCCTAGTTATATATATTTAAGAATTAAAAGATTCATATCCCAGTGACATATGTGCACCCTTGTTCATAGCAGCTCAGTTTGTGATAGCTAAATCTTGGAAACAACCCAAATGCCAATCAATTACAGCCTGGACAAAGAAAATGTAGGCTTTTATAAAATGAAGTATTACTCAGCCATACAGAATGATAAATTTGAGTCATTTATACTCGAATGGATGTAATTTGAGGACATACTGATAAATAAAACAAATAGGTCACAGATGTGTAAATTCTGTATTTGTTCTCTGGTATGAAAAACTGAAGTTGTAATTGAGTTCTAGAATGTATGAAAGATATTGTGGAACAGAAAATATTCAAAAGGAGAAAGGGGTGTGGGTAAGTAAAGAAAGGAAAGAAAATAAATTGATGGTAAAAAAAAAAGGAAACAAAGTTTATGTACATAGGGGGTGGACTTTTAGGGTGGGAAGGGGAATGGGGAAAAAAATGAGAATTAATTTGTATTATATACCAGTACAAATTCTCAATGTCGACTGTGATCATGATGTGTATATAAAATGTGCCTAAAAATTTTAGAACATTATATTATTCACTTTTATTTTTGTGTACTGAAATCTAATAATATGTTTTGGTTCTTTTATTACTTATTTTTTTATAATTTTGTGGTATAATCTGTAACAACTCATCATGCACATTGACATAATTTTATATTCACCAGAATGCAGTAATTTTTAACAGTATAAGTGAGTTGTTCAATAAAAGACAATAATGAAAAAAGAATTTGGAAGAGACTAATTCTACTGTCCAGATTGTAACAAAGTGTTGTATATTGAACATTTTAAAATATACCAGAGAAAAACTAATGAATACATTTGATTAAATTATCATTTTAAATTTCCTATTAAATTATCTTATAAAATTAACCAAAATATATGCAATTTGTTGGTTGCCCTCTATTGAAACAGTTTAATACCCAGCTCAGATATCACTTTTCCATTAAAAAAGCAGTATCTTCCCAATGGAAAATGCCATTTTCTTGAGACTAGTCATTACTCTAAAGCAAACATGATAATTTGCATTTTGCATGACTGCTTGATATACAGAGACCACCACTGCATAAAAACAACACATAAAGAGAAACACACCTCTCCTCTGTCAGACTATTTTAAAAATTTGTCTGATTAGGATTTATATCTGCCACAGAGTCTAACAGCATGTTCTAAAGACAATTTTACTTGTTAAATGAGAATTTAAATTAACCATTCAAAGCAGCTCTCTAACTTTTTAATGGAAATAAGTTATACAGTATTCTGTCCACAAGTGAGGTGTTCTTATAGACTTTGAGCACTATGGAACAACTATCATGTAGGGTGATTCTATGGAACATTTCAAGAACTGTTCAAAACTAGTGTTCTATCTGGAAATATATTGTTACTTAAGCATTATAAAACAGTATTAATAAAGAAAATGATAACAATTACTGAAGAAAACTCAAAGCTTATAACAATTAATTTTATATTTGTCACTGGTGTTTTAGAAGTTTTATTTGTTTTCTTGCACAGGGTGAGAAGGCCTGGTAGTCCCTATTCCTTCTGGTACAGCTAATTCTGTCTTCTAACAAATTTGCTAAAGGGATTCACATGTCTGTCCTATTGCAATAACTCTGCATTCTATTTATTTCCTAGTATGTACACAATATAAATATAATGAAGGAAATATTAAAACAAAGAACAAAATTAACTTCAAATAAATAAAGATCCAATTTATTAAGTGAAAACATCAATAGAGAGTTATTATGGGATGGTACACACAGACTGAAGAACTTTTGGAAATTTTGTGCCACCTAATATAAGCTCTGTCTCCTGTGTAAACTACTTATATCCTTAATATTTTAGAGGTTCTGTTTTTTCAGTCAAACTGAGCATCAACATTTGAATAGACATTCTTGCTTAAAAGTACTCTTCTGAATATCTCTTCTTGTATTGTTTTCCATATTATTTTTACATGTTTCACTTGATTTTTTTTTTTTTGAGACAGGGTCTCGCTTTGTAGTTCAGGCTGGCCCTGAGCTCACTATGGTGCCCAGGCAAGCCTTGAACTCAGCAATCCTCCTGTCTCTGCCTCCCGAGTACTGGGTTACAGGCGTGAGCCACCACACCTGTCACTGTGGTATGTGGTATTGATTGCTGGTGGGCGTGAGTCACCACACACAGCACTGTATATAATTACCGGGGATCAAACTCAGGACCTTTCACTTGTAAGGCAAGCACTGGAAGCACTGAGCTAAATCTCTGGCCCCCGCTTTTTGCTTTTCTTTAATGAAAAAAGAAAACTCCACCCCACACCCAATGATCTGATTTTTCAGGGAGGTTTCCCAAAGGATTGATAACTATCTCATTTGTGTTTAACACTTATAACACAGCATATTGTTGACGCTGAGGATCCTAAGAACCAAAAATTGCTAAGTGGTAAGTTTCTGCTCCATAAAAAAAACTGCAATACAGAACAGAGGCTAATATAATTTAACCTTCTCTTTCTCTGAGAAATAGAGAAGAATGGAGATTGTATTCAGCATTCTAAGATTTTGGAAGCTGAAATTTCTCTCCCTATAATGGAGTGCAAGCAGAATTTATCACATTCTAGGTAATGAGGGGCCACTGAGATTTCTGTGGTTTGTTGTCGCTCCAGTGGGCTAGCAGGGCAGCACCCTGAAAGCAGAAGCAGCAATGAAACAACCCTGCACAAGTGCAGAGAAGGTGAACACAGCAAAATTATAGAGCTGACTGGTGAATATGTTTCCTATACAGTCAATCTGTAAACACCATTACAGATGGCTGGTTTTTAACACCTGAGTATAACTACACAAAGTTATGAATGAGGAAAAAACAGGATAATCAACTCAATCAAGAAACAACTATCTGCAGCAACTGAACCAAAACAGATGATAGTTATCTTTAATTTACACATTCATCAGTGAATTTATACACCTATTTTCATCCCCAATAAATCTAAAGAAAACATTAGATTAGAAATAATTCAAAGCAACTTTCATAAAGATAAACAAAACATATTAAAATGATGCATGATCAGGTCAGAATTTCAACAAAGAGACAATGTAAAAAGAACAAATAGAAAATGTAGAGCTGGGCTGGAGGGTTAGCTCAGTGGTTCCAGCGCCTGCCTTGCACGCGCAAGGTCCTGAGTTCAATCCCGGTAACCATACAATGCTGGGCGTGGAGACTCTCGCCCACCAGCAATCAATGCCACATACCACAGTGCCAGGCGTGGTGGCGCACGTCTGTAATACCAGCACTCGGGAGGCAGAGACAGGCGGATTGCTGAGTTTGAGGCTTGCCTGGGCTACATAGTGAGCTCAGGGCCAGCCTGAACTACAAAGCGAAACCCTGTCTCAAAAAAAAAAAAAATGTAGAGCTGTGCAATGCAGTAACTCAACTGAAAATCTTATGAGAAAAGTTAAATAGCAGATAGGACAAAACAGGAAAAACATGACTAAATTGGCAAACAGGTTATTTGAAATAAATTCAGTGAAGTTAAAAATAGGCCATTTGACAGGAAAAGAAGGAAAAGGGATATAAGACGACTAAAAATCCATGGGAGTGACTGGACAGATCAACATATGAATCATGGGGATCACAGGAGGAAAGATGAAAATGTTGGGAAGCTTATCCAAAGAAAATATGGCCCAAATCTTCCAAATATAGGAAAGGACACTGACAAAAGATTTGATGCTTGGAGAATTTTACAGAGGATGAATTCAGACACAACAATAACATACATTGTAATCAAATTGTCAAAAATTAAAGACAGAGATATTTGAATAAATAAAAGAAAAGCAATTACCACACAGGAAGGAAGTCAATATGACAGGTACATTTCTCAGCAGAAGTCTTTCAGGACCAAAAGAAATAGAATTTTTTATTAAACTGTCTGAAAGAAAAAAACAGTCAGCAAATAATATACTGTTCATTGAACTAGTGTTCTAAAAACAAAAGATAGTGATTTGACAAACACAAAAGTAAAGGAATTAAATAATTACTAGCATAAACCCTTCATGTTAAGATATAACATGTTGAATAGTAATATCAAAGTATATGATAGTATAAAGCTTCACAATAAAGGTAAATACATGGACAAATATATTGTGGACTTGTGTTCTAACACTAATATATAAATCAATTTTTGTTCTGTTACAGAAGGGACATAATCACAATAAAATAACTGCAAAATTTTAGTATATACAAAATAAAAACATGAAACTTGTGAGATCAGTAACAAATTTGGAGGGTTTAGAGTACACAGTGATTTAAATACAAATGATGCTATCAAATTAAAAGAGGTTGTTATAACTAGAAGACATTGTATATAAGCCTCATAGTAGCCACATGGAAAAATGTAATATACACAAAAGCAAACAGTAAATGACTTAAAGCCTGTCACTAATAATAATAAGATAAAACAAGATAGCAAGAGAAAAGGGGAATTAAAGAGCTAGAAGGCAGAAAGCAACTAAATGACACTAATCAGCACTTATTATTAATAATGTTTAAAAGTCATTGGAGTACTAATAAAAACATACATTACTTGAATAGATATTTTAAAAATGCAATACGTTACTCCTATGCAAGGCTTACTATAGATTTGAGGACCAAAACATAGGCTGAAGGTAATGTGACAGAAAACTACTGCATGCAAATAAGAGCAACAGAACAGAAGTGGCCATAACATAAAAGACTTTTAAGTTAAAAACTGACCACAGACAGAACATTATTTTGTCATAAAAGGATTAGTCAAATCTTGAGGTAGAAATAAAAACCACACACACACACAAAGTGTAGCCTATATTAGAGCACCTAAATTTATGAGAGTATAGAAATCTGTCCTAGTCACTTTCTCATTGCTGGGACAAAATACCAGACACCTGTGAGTTAAAGCAGGAAAAGTTTTCTAGCACAGTTTGTAGAGGTTTTACTCCATACTTCGCTGGTTCCAAAATAGGACAGAGGAATGGCCAAGAAGAAACAGTTCATGATGTGGAAAAAGACAGCGAGCCTTCCTCTTCCTTTCCCTTTTTATTCCAGGGTATAATCCTACGTGCTGGTGCCTCTGACACTCAGAGTGGGTCTTCCCTCTTTAGTACTACATTATCATCTGTCCCCAGAACTAGGATAAAACTGTAAGTGAACTAACCCACTACAACACATCCACGATCCAGTGTCACACAGCATAATCCAGCCACCTCCCAAAAGCCCCATCTATCAGCACAGGAAGCTTTGAGGGGGATATCCAGATACAAAGCATAACAATCACTGTCAAACAAACAAAAAAAAGGACTACCCTATGAACTTGTAGTCCTCCTACCTTTAGGCATTTATCTTACTTGCTGTTATTTACATTCAGTGCAGTGCGTTAACAATAATCAAGGAGTAGAACCCATCTACATTCCCATGAACCAATCAGTCAATAAGTCGTGATATATAATGTGACTTTACTGAGTCATTAAGAACAAAATAATGTAACATGGCTAAATTTCAAAGATGGGGTTAAGTGAAATAAACTAGACACAGAAGTACAAATATTGCAAGATTTGAATTGTAAAAGGCATGTAAGTGGGCCAGAGATTTAACTTATTAGTTCTGGGGCCTGCCTTGCAAGCACAAGGTTCTGAGTTCGATCTCCCATAACCACATACAACAATACTGGGCATAGTGGCTCATGCCCAACAGCAATCAGTACCACATGCCACAGTGCAGGGCATGGTGTCTCATGCCTATAATACCAGGACTGGGGAGGCTGAGGCAGGATTGCTGAGTCTGAGGCTTGCCTGGGATACACAGTGAGATCAAGGCCAGCCTAAAACATAAAGTGGGACCCTGTCTCAAAAAAATGTTTAAAAAAGGCATGTAAGCATCTAACACAAACTCCAGCACAAGTATTGTTAGTTTCAGTGGGCTGGAGGAAGGGTAAATTGGAAATGGTGGTTCAAAATGTTTAAAATATGGTCACATAAAATGAAAAAAATCTAGAAATTTACTGTAAACTTAATAATGCCTATGGTATAGAAAAAAGTTGAAGAGAACAGATGTCAAGTTATATTTTAACACAGTGTAAAAGACAAAATATATTAATAGGAAATAAAACCCAGCAACCGACTTACTCCTAAAACATATATGTCTACCACACTTTCTACTCTAAGATGTGGGTTACTACAAAAAAATATGCTTCTATAACACACTAGCTCTTTCTCTGCGAAAGGAGTTTTAGTCATTTCCTCCCGAATCCCAAACAAGTGTTTTCCTTTAGTTCACTGCCTCTTCAGTGAAGATGGAAAATAGATGAAGTCTAGCACTTACCAATACCAAATGGAAGGAAACACAACTTAAAGTGATCCTTATATTCTATAAGAGTAAACAATGTTAAGGACCACACCTTCACCTAAAAACAAGTGTGTGTTCCTACAGACGCCTAAGATGGTATACCACAAGTGACTCTCTTTTCTCCTGAGGGACTCTTAAAGTTATAGTAGTGTCATTGACTGGCAAGGATCAGATGCTCACTCTATAACAATGTTCTTTTTCCAATAAAAACTCAAACTAAATTATGAGAATTCTACCAAGGGAGAACTATGGGATCAAAAGAGTTGTTCTAGTAACACTAGCACAAAGTCAGCAAATAAAGGGGCACCATGAATGACTGATTTAATGATTCTACTTTCCCTTGATTATCAAAGTATACTTCATATCATAATTAGATGTAGGAGATTAGCAGGATTATTAAAACCAAACATATTAAAAATGTAAGAACAAAAGAAAAAATTTAAAAGACAATAAATTACAGTGATAGGGACTGGATGCAGATTTTAAAAGATTAATGCATTTTCAATGTATTTCTCAGAACGTGCTTAAAGTAATTTGAGGAGACAGTGTGACAGAGAGCAGCAAACATATACTGTGCAGTCTTGCCATTTCCTAACTGAGATCACAGACAGTTGGACTAGTCTCTGTATCTTCAGTATCTGTGGTCATAGAATAGGGCTATTATTAGCTAAGCTGTTAGCTTGCTGGGAGGATTAGAGATAACTTTTTTTATAAGGGCAACCTGGTGGTATGTATTTGTCAGACATATACAATACTGAAAATGCTTAATTATCCAGTCAATGATGGCTGATATTATGGTCATATTCATCATGAGTTACTGTGTGACAAGAGACTTTGCCAGTTAACACTATCTTTTCTCTTCATTGTCCATAATGTTCTCTGAACCTTTCTTTTTACAGAAACTAAAACTCTGCTGACATTTAAAGAAAAGTTTTCACCTACACTGGTTTTCTAATTTTAACACTCAGTCTTGGCTTGTAGCCATATAGACATACATTAATTTATTCCTACCTCATTTTGCTACCCTCTGAATTTTCTCTACTGATTCTGCTTTCTTATTGATTGTCACATGACTTGGGACTCAGATCTATAAAGGAAAGTAGCTATTCCCATTATCCAATATGAGGACAATACACCACTGCTAGACTATTGTTGATTGGAGGGCAGATAAAATAGGAAATCTTGATTAGATATATACATAGATAGATTAGTACTTAAGGTGAGCAGATGACAGAAGTATAAACCTTTGCTGAGAATTATTCTCTCAGTAAATAATACAATTTTGTCCTTGAAAGATTAAGATAATTTCCTAATATCTATCATGTTTAGAACAAGGAATATTCTCTTAGTCATACATCCTGAAGCAATGGACAAAATGAATTTGTAATTCTGATAATTCAGACTGAAAAATGTTAAGTGAGGGGCTGTGTGTGTTTGTGTGTGTGTTTAGGTGTAAAAGTGGGACACAGATGTGGGATGGAAGAAAGACAGAAAATGAAAAAGATAAAATAAATAGTAATGAAATAAAAGAAAAATGATTCAAAATAGCATTCTGGTCTTACCATGTCAAATATTGCAACTTTTTCTCATTTTTCCAAATCTATTTCTAAACAATGGTCCCTCCTATACAACATTTAGCACTGCTTTGTGACTTTCACAATATATATTATAATACATGTTAACAAATGCCTATGTAATACCATTGTTTAATTTTATTTTTCTATCTTTAAAATTAAAACTAGTAGATATTAATAAAATATAAAGGCTATTGTATGTAAAATAATTTTTTAACAAAAATTATCAAAGGAAAACCATGATAAAAACATTGTGTATCATATTGTTAAAAATAGGGTTTCATTTGCTAATCTCTCAGCTCTAATCTTAATAATAGTGTAAGTTTTTCACATAAAACATTTTAAGTATTGACAAAGTATCTCACAATCTTTATAATTTTGAATCATTTCTTTCTCTTCAAAATATTTATTATTTTTTGGTTCTATTTTCTTTCAGTTTCTCACAGAGATACAATGTAATATATTTACACATGTATATTTAATTTATTTCACTGAAGAGTATGTTTTCAAGGTGCATCCATTTGTCTAGAAATGTCTCAATAGAATCATTTTGACATTCCCCAAAGCTGAAGCTTTGTAAAGAACAACTATATTTACATTACTCCTTTTTAAAATTTATCTATTACCATCAACTCAAAATCAAAATCAAAACACATTATTCTAAAACTTTTACACCTTGCACTTACATGGGCATCAATGAGTAGATTGTTTGTGAGATAGGTGAGAGTAAATGCCATAAACATTTATGACTATGAGAAAACACTTATTTTACTCTGAAAAATGTAGAAACAATACAATTAAATTGTTAGGAACCACAAATATGAGCATGGCTACTATCTTTACACATCACAAGTATGAATGTACACAACAATAATAGGTTAGTAAGTTTCAACAGCACAGGATATTTTCTCTGTAAAATGAAAGGAGGGATATGAGCAAAACAAACAAAAACTATAACTTGTGAAAATTAGTAATATAGTGTAATTGAACAAAAGGAAAACAGACAATTCATTCTATCCAAAAACATCACTGTAGTTTCAAAATACATTAAGAGAATAAAATGAAATTATAGGCTTATTTCACAAATAAACAGAGACAATATCTTAGGGAAATCCAAGAATATTTAACAGATATTTTCGTGAAGTCTTTGAAAGTCAAAAGTGCACATGGATGCCAGGCGTGGTGGCTCATGCCTGTAATCCCAGCACTCGGGCGGCAGAGGCAGGAGGATTGCTGAGTTCGAAGCTTGCTTAGGCTACATAGTGAGCTCAGAGCCAGCCTGAACTACAAAAGCAAGACCCTGTCTCAAAAAAAAAAAAAAAAAGTGCATATGGAAATCTATACAACTTTAAAATTAGAAACTTACTAAATGTAATTCACCATATCTCATGTCATAGCAGAAAATTAATTCCACCCTCATGTTTACATAATAATTTCAAGAATTATTTCATACTAATTATTTCATACTAATTTCAAGAATTCTTCAGCTTTCATAACTAGTTACATAGCAAACATGTAAAGCAGCCACCATGCTTAATGCATTTATTTAAGAACTTAATTATTAGTTTTATATTGTATTTGTATAACTGCTACAAGACAAAAAGAAATGGAACCCTAAGAATCAGAAAGTAAGATGCTTGTGAGCTTGGAACATATCATAATATTTACATAAAAATAACAAAGGGTTAACAAGACACTAGAATAAGAGAGTTTAGTGAAATAACTGATTGAAACGATTAATACACTTCTCTGCTATGTATATAAAATGTAAAACACAAAGCAAAATAGCATACCAAGCTTAAAAGGAATAAAATCCACAGGTTTATTGTTTAAAGCATGTACATTATGATATAGATACAAAAATAGGTAAAAGACAAGTACACCTGCAAGAGAAGTGGTGCAAAGGGTAGAAAGGATATTCAGTACTATTTTTCAGTACCTTATGAATATATAAATATTGTCATTATGAATTTTAAAAGAAATTCAAAGTCCCACATATGCAAGGTACTTTGTTACATAAGTGAAGCCACAAATTGGATGCTTAATATCTTATTTAGTAGACACTTTTGGAAAAATTGATCCCTTGGCAAAGGACAAAACTGTTTCCTGCTTTAAAATTATACTCAACTGTAGATGCTAAGTGGAATAAAGAGAAAAATATGAAAGAAAATGATTTAATACTACAAACAAAAATATGCAGGCCTTCCACAAACACATACCTAAGAATGGAATGGACAAATCATTAGACAGTTTAAAATTAATAAAAATTGTATTAAACTTTTCACATAGATTTTTATGGTGCTTTAAAACTGTAGTTGATGAGATGAAATTTAAGTAGAAATATTTTGAAATAAAGTTAACTCAATTAGAAACTAATTCTTATAACAATCTAGTAGTTTGATCAAACAGTTCATCTCAAGAGAGAAAAATAACTACAAATTAACAATTATGCAAAACTGAGGACAGATATAAAGTTGTCACATAATTAAAGACAGAGACAAGATGAAGAGTGAAAGCTGAAGTTTTCATTAATAATAACTTGAAATCAATCAGTAATGTGAAGAAATAATGAACCCAAACTTTTCTTATACAGTGTGAAACTAACCATAAGAAAGACCTATGGGCAACAGAAATGATGGCCTCCGAGAGGTACAATACAGGAAAAAGAAGGAGAAAATAAAGTTAATCCTTTAAAATAATAGTAAGTGCTCTTTGGCACTATTTAAGATTACAAGCTAAAAATGACCAAGTAAGTAAAATTTGTTACATACTGTACTTACCAAGTTTCAGGTACTATTTTCAGCATTTTACATGTGTTAATTCACTTAAATATTGACATAAAGCAGAGTCCTGCAATGTTTTACATCTCCTTTGTACAGCTGAATAAAATAAACTGTATAAAAATGTTACATTTTCATTTTCAAAATCACACAGTGCTTGTTAGTGCTGAGGTCAGTATTAGAATATAAAAGATCCATGGCCAGAGATTTAGCTCAGTGGTTCCAGCGCCTGCCTCGCAAGCGCAGGGTCCTGAGTTCAATTCCAGATAACCACATACAATGCTGGGCATGGGGACTCACGACCAGCAATCAATACCACATACCACAGTGCCTGGCGTGGTGGCTCATGCCTGTATTCCTAGCACTAGGGAGGCAGAGGCAGGCGGATTGCTGAGTTCAAGGCTTGCCTGGGCTACATAGTGAGTTCAGAGCCAGCCTGAACTACAAAGCAAGACCCTGTCTCAAAAAAAAAAAAAGAATATAAAAGATCCTGTGACATTCCTAAGAATTATGCTATGCTTAGTTAACACACAATTTTCAACTATGATACACATTTTATAATGGAACCAAGATTAAGATAAAATGGTATAATAACTAAAATGAGCACTAAGAAAATATTTGAATTTTTGACCTAGCATGTATTTGTGCATAGACTGAAATATTTTGGATTGGCAAAGTGGAAAAGAAAGAGAGCGAAACATGAGGCTAAGTTGGATTGAACCATACCAGAGCTCAGAGATTACGGATACACCAGTGGGAGGAGGTAGGAAGCAAGAAAGCTCAGTAGACCTCATTCCATGTTGTGTGAATATCAAATTAAATATAGAGGCCATATAGGGTGTCCCAGTTGTCAATTAGAGCTTGCTTTCCAACTGACAGATGGAATCAGCTAGGTATCACCTATGGGAGGGAATCATTTTACACATGTAGCCTTCATCTGCCTCTAGGCTCAGTCATTGGTTTTGATTTTTCTCTTCTTTTATTAGCTTCAAAATGCTAAATGTATTATCCAGCCACCTCAGGTCACCTCAAGGTTGGAAATGGATGACAAATGGGAGGAGGGAGATGTTCACTGAAAGCAAGTATGCAACAGATTTTATAGTCCAATCCAGCTTTGCAAAACACTTATATCTGTTGCCATTCATCACAATCCAGGTGTTTCCTGGAAGCAACACAGGCATCACATGACTTGATCAAATTAGTCTATGGTCTGCTGAGCCAGGTGTTCAAGAACACCAAGTCAGCCAAGAAAAGCAGTTAGGCCAACAGCAGCCAGCAGCAACAAGGAGCAAAGGCAAGGCTCATACACCGAGAGCCAGGGATAGAGAGCTACACAGAATGCCATTTTAGAAGTAGAAGTTCCAGTTACTTCATCTGTGACATTTTCAGCTCTTCTTCAAACAAGAGTGGCATGTGACTTGTAGGTCACAAAACCTCCACGTAAATTTTACAGCTTTGTAAATTGCATTCACAGAGTTGCACAATAATCACCGCAGTCTAATTTTGTAACATCTCTCTCTCTCTCTAAAATCAATCTAATACAAATTAGCAATCATTCTCTGTTTCCTAATTATGATTTTTTGGAAACTACTCATTTATTTTTTGTCTCAATTTACCTATTGCACAAATTCCATATGAAAACACTGTATGAGGTTTTTGTGGTTGAATTCTTGCACTCAGCATAATATTTCCAATGATTACCCATATTATAGCATGGGTAAGTATTTATATGTATAATATTCCATTGTATGGATATACCATATTTAACCTATTCATCAGCTAATGAACATCTGAATTATTTTAACCTTTTATCTATTGTGATTATACTCCCATGAACAACTGTGTGTAGGTTTTGACTGAACACCTATTTCTCAATTTTTTAAAATACATTCCTTGGAGTGGAATGGTAACTGTTCAACTTTTTGAGAGAAACTGACAAACTTCAAAAGCAGCTCAACTGTCTCCTAGAGCAACTGTGTATAAGCATTTTGATTCTTTATCTTCACTGGTTCTTGTCACTGGCTGCTTTAAGATAGCCATCCAGGGGCCGGAGGGTTAGCTCAGTGGTTCCGGCGCCTGCCTCACAAGCGCAAGGTCCTGAG
>PVIC010047991.1:0-13684 GCA_004025085.1 Thryonomys swinderianus | reverse complement strand
AAAAAGCTAATCTGGGTGTTTGTGGAATGGTGGTAAAGGACAGAGGTGCCATTTTTTTGACCTTTCAAACTGTACACTGGTGTTGGAAAGTGGAATAAGAAAGGTAACTGAAAAAGTTCAGAAAGAGAGAGAGAGGTAAGGAAGACTAGAAAAAAGGAAGCTGTGGTCCAAGTGCAGTGTTCTCACTTACTATCCAAACACAGTACCTTCATCACTGTGTGTGACCTGAAAGGTAAAAGATGTAGGAGAAAAAATTATATACTATAAAATAAGTACATGTATATGTTAATATAGAAATTACTAGCAATTCTAGGGCCAAGGGGCAGGGGATGATTGTAAGGAAAAGGAGTCAGTACAGAAAGAATTTTCAAAAAGTACCAGCTAATACTAGCCCTATTTGAGTTGATCAGTTTTTTTGTTTGTTTGTTTGTTTTGTTTTTTGAGACAGAGTCTCGCTTTATAGTTCAGGCTGGCCCTGAGCTCACTATGTAGCCCAGGCAAGCCTTGAACTCAGCAGTCCTCCTGTCTCTGCCTCCCAAGTGCCGGGATTATAGCCGTGAGCCACCACGCCTGGCTTGATGAGTTTTATCTGAATTTTTTTACCTTACTTTATCATCATACTTTAAAGAGATAGCCTTAGTCACTTTTCATTGCTGGGCCAAAACACTAGACACTCACAACTTAAAGAAGTGGTTTATTTGGCTTAACAAGCTTTAGAGCGTTCAGTCTATAGTTGATTGGCACGAGTCAATAAGGACATGGTGGGAGAGCCCGGGCATAGGACAGCTGTTCATCATGGCACCCAGGAAGTACATAGAAGAACTGATGAGGAAGAAATCCTTCCAGGTCATAACCCCCAGTGACTACCTCTCTGACCGTGTCTCCCTCACAGCAGGACAGCTATGAATGCAACAGTGAACTAGTCCACTGATGAGTCTGCTGACTCTGAACCAGTCAGTTTCCTAAAGCCCCACATCTGAATGTGTGACACTTTAGGGGGGGCATTCTAGATAAGAACCATAATGTGCACTGAGAGGTTTTTTTACCCTTTTTATGATTTTTGTTTTTAAATTTTCTTTGTCCAGGTAAACTTAAAGGAAAAAAGTTTTATTAAATACTCCATGGGGAGCTCAACACTTTAGAGACTCAAACCTTTGCTGACTTACCTTATTAAACCTGTGTGTCCTGGCATGTTAGCCATGGTACCCTGTGAGTGTTCTAAGATCTCATTTCATTCAAAGGGTAGGAGAATGGAGGAAGGAAAAAATGGTGAAAGAAAGTATGTTCCTTCTTGATAAATATGAGTTTCTTTCTCTCACAAAAGGTACCTCCCTCTGCAGGATATCATGTGTATGGAATGTCTTTCCCGGAAGCTGAAGGAAGCAGTGACCCTGTATCTGAGAGTTGTGCGGGTTGTGGATCTCTGTGCAGGGCGCTGGTGGGAATATATGCCAAGTGGTAAGTAGCGTTAGCCTCAGAGGCACAGTAGACCTCTATGGAAAGTGACAGCGATTTCATAAGGGCTGCCACTTTGTCTTGACAAAGATAATATGTCAGCTTGTTCATAGCAAGGTCTGGATCACTCTTGTTTCATGTATCTCGCCAAAGGAAGAATTGTCTAATATGGCAAGGATGTGTTAGAGAACAGAGTAGTTATTAGGAAATGGATCAAAAGAGAGAATCTAGCTTGAGGTGAGAATTAGGTTGAAACTGAGCTTCCTAAAGATAAGAATCATGTCTTGTCTGAGACTTAGCTATATGCAGAGCCCAAAGGTGCTATACCCCAGAGAGCCTCTTGGGTGGGGGGCGCCAGGTGGGTTCCTGTTCCATCCACCAGTTACATTTGTCTACATCATTTGTGTTAGATATGTGTTAGATTTCTGTGCCCTAGAAGTAACAACAAAAGGCAAAGATAAATTAAAGCCCTCACTTATAAAGAATTCAGAGTAAGTGGCGTGTCTTACACATTTCGTCTGTTGCAAAAGGAATATGTCTTTTGTTGTAATCCTTTGTTCAACTCTATTGGTAATGCTTTATGCAAGTTTAAGAGAAAATTTTTAAAAATTTGTTCATGAACAGAAAAATGAACTTGGCTCTAAATGCTTCTAAACTTCACAGGTTTCACAGATTCCAGTTTCCTAACGCTTTTGAAGAAGATGCCAGATGTTGAACAGCTATATGGCCTTCACCCCCGATACCTTGAGAGACGAAGAGTAAGAGGCCATGAGGCTTTTAGCATTCCAGGAGTCCTGGAAGCTTTACAAGCATGCCCAAACTTAGTGGTGAGTGCACCTAGGACATTGTAACATCACCTGATTGGTGGCGTAATGGACCAAGAGAATAATAGAACCTGTTCACACACAGAGAGATACTGTCCACAGCAGACTTGAAGTTCTCTTGCTTACTTTAGTATCTTATGATGCAGAAAGGGAATTGTTAGGTGTTAATTAAAAGTCTTCTGCTTGACTTGGTGCTGTTTTCTAGGGTGTGGAAACATCTCATCTGGAGTTAGTAGAATCTATTTGGACTTATATGCCACATGTTCATATTCTGGGGAAATTTCGGAATCGTAATGGTGCATTTCCAATTCCTCCTGAAAATAAACTGAAAATTCCTATAGGAGCGAAAATTCAGACTTTACATTTAGTTGGTAAGTTGTTATTTCCTGAGTCACTTGTAACTCCTTGGAATGACACATAACCCAAAAATAAAAAATGCTTGTTAGATTTTTGTAACAGTTCAGCCTTCTCATTAAAGACTCTCTCAGGGGACAGTACCTCTTTATAGTCAGTCTTTACTTTTTTACAGTCAGTCTTTCTTAAAGATCAATAGTCTTTGAAAGTTTTGTTTTGTTGCAGTGAACAGAATTCTGTCCTTAGTTTTCTGGTGTCTCTTTGGTCCTGGTTCTGTACCCTGGAGGAGAGTGCTCCAGTCCAACATTTTGGAGTTGGAAAAAGTGTCCTATTCTTGTGCTGTGCCATGGGCTGTGCAGCTTGGCTAGTCTAAGGAGCCCAATTGTTTATTTTATGTTAATTTGTTTAGTTTAATAGGTTTAGTTTAATAGGTTGTTTAGTTTAATAGGTAGCTACTGTATAACACAGAATATTGCAATAAAAAACTCAGTTGTTTACTTATGTGTATCTCCTCAAAGCAAAAAACTAATATACTCAACCCGGAACCAACAGAATATTCTTGTCACTTAAGTTTTATGTAAAATATAGAAATAGCTGGGAATTTAGTTCAAATTCCTTGGAAGCACAAGGGCCCAAGCTTGATTCCTGGTATTGGGGAGGAAGACCTAAAAAATTGAAGTAGGTGGTCTTTTTCCAAAATTTTGCTTTTATTAGTCACAGTGTATATTCTTGATCTGAATATACTTTGAAATTAATTTAACTGAAGTTAAATAAGGGCACACATTTTTCTCAAACTTAATTTGCTATCTTCAGCTTTTAAATTTCTGAAAATAGTTTTGAGGGGGGGTGTTTCTTATTTCTGTGTGTTATGTACCATGTTCCAAACATTACTATTATTGGGAATGTTCCCAAGGACTGGGGATTTCTGAAACTGAATCAGGTAGTAAAAGAAAAGGAAATGAATCTTAAAACAAGATTTGCATACACAGGTCTGGAGAAAGAGTAAAGATTTCCAGCACCCTTTCATTTATAAGATAAAGGAATGATCCTTATTAGGGACCTGAATATCTTTAGTTTATAAATAAGTTTTTTTTAAGGTAGGTCAAACACTATTTTATTTCTTTATATTTTTCACATTGCCTTTCAAAAAAAAATTTTTTTTTTGGTGGTACCAGGGATCAAACTCAGTATACCTCTCAAAATTTATTGCAAGGCCAGAGATTTGGCTCAGTGGTTCCGGTGCCTGCCTCGCAAGTGCGAGGTCCTGAGTTTGATCCCAGAAACTACATACAATGCTGAGCATGGAGACTCACGCCCACCAACAATCAATACCACTTACCACAGTGCCGGGCGTGGTGGCTCACACCTGTAATCCCAGCACTCGGGAGGCAGAGACAGGAGGATTGCTGCATTTGAGGCTCACCTAGGCTACATAGTGAGCTCAGGGCCAGCCTGAACTGCAAGGTGAGACCCTGTCTCAAAAAAAATTTATTGCAAATCATAAGTACTTAGGAAGTTTTATTGAAACATATTAATTTATGTGAATGTTTCTTGAGTGTTACACTGTGGTGGTGATAAAGAGGTGTACATGGGATTGTGAGCATAGACAAAGAATGAAGAAGAATTGTGTCTGTTGTTTATAGACTAGCAGTTCGGGAAAATGCAGATTGAGCACAGGGTTACCTATCTGGATATGTATGGCACATGCTGCCTTATGCTTCCTAATTGGTACAACAGTAGTATCACCTCCAGAGTACCTGCTAAACTTAACTTTGTGAATTCTGCATCTTGTATTATAATTTGAACCTCACTTTCTCTACTTTGCTTTCTTCTTCTTTTTTAATTTTGTTTTTTAGTTTTGTTTTGTTGTGCTTCGTTTTTGAGACAGGGTCTCTCTTTGTAGTTCAGGCTGATCCCGAAGTCTCAGTGTAGTGCAGGCTAGCCTCAAATTCACAGCAATCCTCCAGCTTCCTGAGTGCTGGGATTATAGGCATGAGCCACTATGCCCGGCATTGTGGTATGTGGAACCAGGGATTTAATTTGGGGCGTTGCACTTGCTAGGCAGATGGCGGAACCACTAAGTTAAATCCCCAACCCTCTACTTTTCTTTCTTTAGTCTCAGTTCCAGTTTTGCTTCCCATCTGTAGCCTTACAGGGTATGTGCTTAGTTCAAGCTAAAGTTAATTATGCTGTTTTGAGAGGATTAAGGGAGAGGATTAAATACTCTGATTTTGTTTGATCTAGTTATTCTTGCTAAAAGGGCTACTCCTATCTCAGGTTTAAAAGCTGGGTTAAACTGCTATTGCAGGTACTGTTTGTTAGATACCATCACCTTGGATTCATGGGTCTTATTCAGAGACTCAGGACCTCTCCCTTTTCCTTAAGTCCACACTGTTCGTAGCTTCTGAATTGCCCCCAAGAGCTACCCCCTCTTCTAGATCTGTTCTTCCTCGGGTGTGATTTCTGGTTTTAAGGCATTTACTAATGAGAGACATAAAATAGGCTTCTCAGTTTGAAATATTAAAATGAGCAATCATTAGATTTCCTGTTTTCTCAGGGCCATGTTAGGTAGCTTCTAGCACATATTACAAATTCTTAAGTTTGATATATTTATAGATAAGACTTTCCAAGATCTGTCTTGGCTTTCTTGAAGAGACCACAGAATTTAAAATCAGCTAGCCTGACTTTGTGCTGAGGAATTCTGTTTTCTTACTGGTGGAGCAGTGACTGTTGACAGAATTAGGGTCAGTTTGTGTTTGATCTCCATCTTCACAGATTTGCTTTCAGTAACCTGTTTGCATTTCATGTCTTCTGAGTAAATATATCCTGAAAGAGTTGCAGTATTAGGAGAAAAACTACATGGGCATAAACCCTTTTCTAAGAAGTTCATACAGTAATAAACCATTCTTTACAAGCCTGTTTTAATAAACCAAACTTAATGGGCATTATGTGATTTGTTCTAATAAAATACCTCTTCAGAGGTGAATTGTCAATTTGAAAAGTAAAACTTTAAATTTGTATACAGATTATTTTTGTGATTTTTCTTGTTACTTTTTTTTTTTTTTTTGTATTTGTATTTCAGGGGTGAATGTTCCTGAAATCCCTTGTATTCCAATGCTGAGGCATCTTTATATGAAGTGGGTAAGACTCACTAAACCACAGCCATTTAAAGACTTTCTTTGCATCAGCTTAAGGACTTTTGTCATGAGGAACTGTGCAGGTAATGGTCGTGATTACAGTAGAATTAAACTTGATATTCTAAAGCAAACAGCTACATTATGATGAAATTATATTATTGCCATTATTGCTTATGTTCTATAACTAATCTTGTGAAGATAAAAGTACCTTTTGTTTTAAAGACATTAGAATTGTGATTTGTGTTTGATGTTGCAAACACACACACACACACACACACACACACACACCAAAGCCAGCAACAAAAGTGGTAGGCTGTCTGTGTGTCCCTTAGACTTGCTTCCAGATGTCAGTCTGCTTTATTTCTCTCTGATCTCTTAATTATCTTAATTAATTATCTTCCCATAAATAGTTGTCTGGCTAATCAGCCTTAAACTTTGTTTTCATGGTGTTTCTGACCCCTTTCCAGGGTACACCTTTTCTGGTCACAGCTGCCCTGTCTGACATTGTTACAGAGCTTTCATTTGGTGTCTTTCCTCATGCTGTGTTACTGCAGTTTATCCTAGGAGGTTACATGTATACTTCCCAACTTACTGTTAATCTCTTTTTTCTTTCTTGTGGACCATAGCAGATTTTATTTTGACACTTGACAGATTTTGCTTTCTCATTCATTTGTGTTCATGTTCTGTCTCCATGTCAGTTGCAGGCCTTTGATGAGCAGGACCATGTCTTGTAATTTTCCATAACACCTAATATAGCACTGGGCATATAAGAAGTGCTTCAGGGTTGAACCGTTACTTGAGTAAAGGGTCACATTTTATCTGGGCTTTCTCCCTTTAGTTATTTTGAGCTCATAATTATTGAACTTCAGTGTATTTATAAAAAATGCTGCATATGTCTGTTGTTACTAAAAAAAGCTTTGCATTGAATAAATACACAATTAACAGCCTAACACTATCTTTTGTAATAAGATTTGTAGATCACAAAGATCCAAAAGTTTGGCTTTCACTTTAAGACAGAGTTTATAAGTTGCTCATTTCAGTTGTTCATTTGAGAATTCATCTTTAAGGCAGTTTGTATTGTTTCATTGAAGATTTCTTTTTTCTCCCCAGGGCCCACAAATTCCTTAAAGTATGTTCCTTTAGTGACAGGCTTATCCTCTGCCCGAAACTTGGAACACTTAGAAATGGTGCGAGTCCCTTTCCTTGGAGGTCTTATCCAGCATGTAGTTGAAGACAGCTGGAGATCAGGTAACTTATTTTCTTCAGTTTCTAAGTATTTTAAAAATCAGTTTTAAAAATTCATTAAGCTTTTGTTTAACTTCTCTTACAAGTCTTTTTAGAAAGAAAATACTTGTCAGCAATTGCATTTTGGAGAATAAATATCCATGAGCATAGGCTAGTATTCATTTTATTTGTATCCAAGCTAAAACTTCTTAAAACCAGCAGCATTAATAAAGATGTTTTCTGGCTTGCTGTTACTTATTACTTAATGGACTATCTCTTGTTGTATTGGGAATCACAGAAATAGGGACACAGATTTCTTGTACCATTTGGCAATGAGATACGATTTAAATACACTCAGCTCCCCTTAAAGAAATCAACCATTAATAGTGTTGATGTTCAATATTTGTTTAATACTTTATAGTACATAAAGTATTTTTATGCCTATCATTTGGATATTATGTCCATCCATCAGATGGTAGCTTTTTTTTTTTTTTCCCTTGGTCAAAACACAATATGTTTTATTTCATAAGTCTGTAGATATGTTTTTTTTTAAATTAATTTTTATCTTTATTGGTACATTGTATACACACATCATGATCACACTGAATATTGGGAATTTGTACTAGTATATGACACAGTTTAATTCTCATTTTTTCCATTCCCCTACCTACCTCATAACCCCCTGCCCCCTAAATACATTACGTTTGCTTCACTTTTTTATTGCCGTCACATTTTTTCTTTTCTTTTTTTTCTTTTTGACAGTACTGGGGATCGAACTAATTCCCTTATGCATCCAAGGTTGTCGTGGTACCACCTTGAGCTAAATCCCCAGCCCTGTCATTACATTTTTTCTTTACCCCTGTTTATTCCTCCACCATATTTCCCTTGGAGTATTTTCTATTTCACAATGTCCATCATACATTTTAGAACTCATTAAGATATGTACACATCTGTGACCTATTTATTTCACTTATGAGTATGTCCTAAAGGTATGTCCATTTGAGTATAAATGACTCAAACTTTAAAGCAGAGTAATACTCCCATTTTATAGAATAATCACATCTTCTTTATCCAGTCTCTAGTTAATGAGCATTTGGGTCATTTCCAAGATTGAATTATCACAAACTGAGCTCCTATGAACATGGGTGCACATATGTCGCTATGATATGATTCTTTTAATTCTTTGGTGCATATTCCTAGCAGGGCAATAGCAGGCTCAAATGGAACCTCTAATCCTAGTTTTTTGAAGAATCTCCACACTGACTTCCATAGAGGTTGTACCAGTCTACATTCCTACCAACAGTGGAGAAGGGTTCCTTTTTCTCCAAAGGCTCCCCAGCATTTGTTGCTGGCTAATTTCGAGATAGCAGCCATTCTTTGTGGAGTGAGATGAAATCTCTGTTTTTTTCATCTGCATCTCTTAAATGACCAGCAATGTTGAGCATTTCTTCATATGCTTCTTGGCAGCTTTTACGTCTTTTTCTGAAAAGTGTCTGTTCTTTTTAGCTGCCCATTTTTGAATTGGGTCTTTAAATTTGGAGGGACTGATTTTCTTAAGTTCCTTATATATTATAGGTAGGCCATTGTCTGAGAGACAGCTGGTAAAGATTCTTTCCCAATTTGTTGGTTGCCTTTTCAGTCTGCTGATGGTTTCCTTTGCTGTGCAGAAGCTTACTACTAAAAAGAGATCTCATTTGTTGATTTCTTCTGCTAGCTCTCATGCTATAGAGGTTTTGTTCATAAAGTCTTTGCCTAAGCCAGTGTCTCCAAGAGTTCTACGTAGTTTGTTTTGCAGCAGTTTTAGTGTTTCCATTTTAATGTTTAGGTCTCTAATTCACTTTGATTTTAGTTTAGTATATGGTGAAAAAGATAGGTCTAGCTTTAGTTTTTGGCAGGTTAAAGCCCAGTTTTTCCAGTACCATTTGTTAAAAAGAGGCTATCTTTCCTCCACTGAGGATATTTGGCTCCTTTGTCAAAGATGAAATGGCTTAGTGTGGATTTGTTTCTGGATCTTCCAATCTATGCCACTGATCCTCAAGTCTGTTACTTTGCCAGTACCATACAGTTTATATCATGGTGGCTTTAAATTTCAAGTAAAACTTCAAGTTAGGGATTATAATACCCCCACTGTGTCCTTGTTACTTAGAATTGCTTTTGCTATTCTAGGTCTTTTGTGATTCCAGATGAATTTTTGGATAATTTTCTCCAGACCTGTGAAATATATACTGTTGAGATTTCGATCAGGATTGCATTGAATCTATATAATAGTTGTGGGAGTATAGCCATTTTGACGACGTTGGTTCTTCCTACTCAGGAACAGGGGATGCCTTTCTGTTTTCTGATAATCATCTATCTCCTTTTTCAGAGTTCTGTAGTTTTCAGAGTAGAGGTCTTAAATCGATTCCTAGATACTTCATTTTTTTTGGATGCTATTGTGAAAGGGATTGACACCCCAGTTTTTCTCTCAGTGTGTCTGTTGTTTCTGTACACAAAAGCTGTTGATTTTTGAGCATTAACCTTGTATCCAGCTACACTACTAAATTTGGCAAGCAATCTTTTGGTTAAGTTTTTAGGATCCTCTACATAGAGAATCATGTCATCGCCAATAATGACAATTTAACTTCTTCCTCACCTATCTTTATTCCTTTAATTTCTTTGTCTTGCCGAATTGCTGTGGCTAAAGTTTCCAGCACTGTATTGAACAAGAGTGGTGACAGCAGACTCTTTTTCTTTTTCCTGATTTTAGTGTGAAAGGTTTCAGTTTTCGACCACTGAGGATGATGGCTGTTGGTTTCTCATAAATAGCTTTATTAGTCTGAGATAAAGTCCATCTATTCCAATTTTCTTTAGGGTTTTGATTATGAATGGGTGTTGGATTTTGTCAAATGCTTTTTCTGTATCTATTGAGATAACCATATGGTTTTTGCTCTTGAGTCTGTTAATATAGTGTTACATTTATTGATTTATGTATATTAGACTACCCTTGCATCCCTGATAAAAATCCAACTTGATAAGGGTGTATGATTTTCATAATAACCCTCTGTATTTTGTTTGCTAATGTCTTATTGAGGATTTTTGCATCAATTTTTATTAAGGAGATTGGCCTGTAGTTCTCTTTTTTGGTTGGGTCTTTTTCTGCTTTTGGAATCAAAGTAATGGCTACTTCCAGGAATGAATTTGGGAGTACTGCTTCTCTTTCAGTTTCATTAAAGGTTTGAGAATTAGTGGCATTAACTCTTCTTTAAAAGTTTTGTACAGGGCCAGAGGGTTAGCTCAGTGGTTCCAGCGCCTGCCTCGCAAGCGCAAGGTCCTGAGTTCGATCCCCAGTAACCACATACAATGCTGGGCGTTTAGACTCATGCCCACCTGCAATCAATACCACATACCACAGTGCCAGGTGTGGTGCCTCATTTCTGTAATCCCAGCACTCAGGAGGCAGAGACAGGAGGATTGCTGAGTTCAAGGCTTGCTTGGACTACATTGTGAGCTCAGAGTCAGCCTGAACTACAAAGCGAGACCCTGTCTCAAAAAAAAAAAAAAAATGTTTTGTAGAATTCAGCAGTAATGCCATCAGGACCAGGACTTTTCTTTCTTGGTAGGTTTTTTATTACATATTCAATTTCACAGATTGATATTGAGGTGTTTAACCTTTCTATATCTTCTTGATTCAATTTTGGAAGTTCCTGTGTGTCTAGGGATCTATCCATTTCTTCTACATTTTCCAGTTTATTGGAATACAAATTTTCAAAATATGTGTGTTTATTATCCTCTGGACTTTCCCTGGATCAGTGGTAATTTTCCCCTTTTCATTCCTAGTAGCATGGATTTAAGCCTTTTCCTTCTTTTCTTTGATAAGGTTGGCTAAGGGTCTTATCAATTATGTTTATCCTTTCACTGAACCAACTCTTTGATTCATTGATTTTGTTTTTTGTATCATTCTCTTGGTATCCATTGCATTAATTTCTGCTATGGTCCTTATAATTTCCTCCCTAGTAGGAGTTCTGGGTTTATCTTGCTTCTCTTTTTCTTATAGCTTGAGGTTCAGCATTAGGTCATTTATTTGAGCTTGCTCTATTTTCCTAGTATACTCATTCACTACTATGAATTTCCCTCATAGAATTGCTTTCATTGTGTCCCATAGATTCCTGTATTTTGTATTGAAATTCTCATTTAATTTTAAGAATTAATTTCTTCTGTGGCCCACTTACTGGTCAGTAGTGTGTTCAATTTCAAGTATTTGTGGTGTCTTGGAATCTCTTTTTCTATTTAGCTCCATTTTCAAAGCACTGTGGTCTGACGCTATACAGGGGATAACTTCAATTCCTTTGCATTTACTTAAACCTGTTCTGTGAACTCGCATGTGGTCTGTTTTGGAAAATGTTCCATGGGCAGCTGAAAAGAATGTAAATTCTGACTTTGGGAGGGATATTTGTAGATATCTGTTAAGTCCATTTGTTCAGGTGTTTGGTTTAGCTCAAGCATTTCCTTGCTGAGTTTTTGCCCAGTCGATCCATTAGTGAAAGTGGGAAATTAGAAGTTCCCTACTACTACTATTTGGTATTTATCTGGCCTTTCATGTCCATTTAAGATTGTTATTTTTTTCTCTTGAATTGTTCAATGTATGAGAATGTAGTGGCCTTCTTTGTCTCTTAATCAGTTTTGGTTTGAAATCTGTTTTATCTGCAAATAAGATTGCCACTCCTACTTTTTTGCAGTTTGCTGATGCATGGAGGATTGTTTTCCATCCTTTTACTTTCAGTCTGTGGCTTTCTTTCTGAATTAGGTGTGTTTCCTGTATGCAGCAGATTGTAGGATCTTGGTTCTTGATTCTTGGTTCTGCCAGTTTGTGTCTTTTAATTGGTGCTTTGAATCCATTGACATTAATGGTTATGGTTATGAACAGACTTAGATCTGTCATGTTTTCCTGTTCTTGGTTCTTTTCTTCTTTGTTTTTTCCCCTTCCCCATCATTTTCTTGTTTGGCCCAATGGGTCCCGCTCTGTTGTTCAGGCTTGCCCTGAGCTCACTATGTAGCCCAGGCTAGCCTTGAATTCAGCAATCCTCCTGTCTCTGCCTCTGGAATGCTGGGATTACAGGTGTGAGCCACCATGCCCAGCCCCCCTCAGTTTTGAAGGATAGTTTTACATCAGTCTAGGTTGGAAGTTGTTTTCTTTCAAGACTTGAAACACTTCACTTCAGGCTCTCCTTGCATTGAGTGTTTGGGGTGGTAGCTTTTAAAAGAAAAATAATTAATTTGTAGATCCTTTAGCTATAACTGAATAAGTACAAATTGTACTTTGTGCTAATCATCTTATTGCAGCAAGAGATTTGTTAGGTAGAAAATAGTTGAAAAGTGAAAATCTGACATTGGGAACATAAGATAAAATGGATAATCCTCTTTAAGTGTCATTGGTAATAAATAGAAATACAGTTAACATCAGCAAAGAAAAATAAGTAGTACATATAGAGAGGTTTTGTCAGTTCTGTCAGGAATACGTGTACTTCATCACGTTGAGTCAATGGAGTGGTACAGGTTCCCTCCAGACAACAGCATTATTGTTACAATTTTAGGAAAAGAGTCAAAGAGTCAAAGGAAAGCCACAGTGGTTCATTCACTGGGGAGGACCAGAAAGAGGTGACAAAAGCTAACCAAGGTCCAAAAAAAGTAATTTTTTTTCTGTAGTTCCTACATAAAGATGACCTTATTCTGCTCTGTATTTTATTAAGGGAATCAGCATTCCTCACATAAAACCAAGTCCAAATGGTGCAAATAAGAAAAATGAAAATTAAAAGCTTCCAGTTTTAAAAGTGTCCTACCTTGGTAGGCAAAGATTTCTCAAGCAGAACAGCATGAAACAAATACCATGAAAAAGTAATAAATTAGACCAAATTTAGATTAAATTTTTTATATATCAAAAACATAATTAAGAGAGTGAAAAGCCAAGCTATGAAGTAGGACGAGTTCTTTGAAGATAGATAGCCCCTATAAGGGCTGGGAATTTAGCTCAAGTGGTACTGCTCCAGCCTTGGGTGCACAAGGGCCTGAGTTTGATCCCCAATATGGCGGAGAAAAAAAAAACCTAGGTTCCCTATATGGGACTATATGGAGAGCTATGTAAAAATATATAAAGAATTCCTGAAATTAGTAAGAAAAAGCATATGACCTACTTTTAAAAAAATGAAAAAAGACTTGATTGGAAAAGTTTTCATAAAAGAGATTATCTGTCCAATAAATTGGAAAAGGGTGAGTTTTACAAACCACTGGGAAGTGCAGATTGAACCACAGTGTGACCTGTGAACACAAACATGGCTACCTACATATGACTGATAGGAAGACAAGCAGTGCAGTATTTAGAGTGTGGAGCTGCAGGGCCTTTTGTTCATTGCTGTAAGAGTGTGAGTTGATACAAACCCTCTGAAATACCATTTGGCACTGTCTGCTTATATCAGCCATACACATTAACAAATTGCACTTTGGCTTTACAGAAGTGTAAACAGGTGTTCACCAGTAGAAGTATTTGAGATTGTTCATAGAAGCACTGTCCCAAACATCCAAAATAGAAACAACTCCCATTTTCGTCAGCACTAGAATGAGTCATTAAACTGTGGCGGTGGAATACTGTGCAGCAGTAGGAGCAAATGTAAATGCTCACTGGCAACAACTTAAGATAGATGGTGTAAAAAAAAAAAA